>JAVCKT010024560.1:897-15353 GCA_032273925.1 Rhynchotus rufescens | reverse complement strand
GCCTCTGCAAGGCAAGAAGTGGCACCACTGCCTTTGTTGCCTGAGCTGTGTGCTCTATGAAACTACACACCAATGTGCTGGGATCTTGATCAGCTAATCTTGATGTCATCAACACATGCCATTATAACCCAGACCTTCTTGTTTATTTATTCTGATGCTTTTGCATGCAGAATATTCCAAATCACTCTTCACTTGTACCTTTCTTAATATTTTTGTTCCTGTTCTCCTCAGGTGCAAAACATGGATGCAGGTGATGCCTCTGCCTTGGGTCCTGCAGGCACTGCAAGTGAAGTGCCTGTTGTGCAGCTTGCAGGCGAGGCTGACGTCTCCTCCAAGGGCCTAGAGGACACAGGAGAGGCTGCTCTTGCTGTCCCTGGCACACCAAGGGGAGAAGAGACAACTCCTGCCTTGGGCTCACCGGACCAAGCTTGGACTAAAGGCGCTCCTGGCGAGGAACCTCCGCAGGGAGAGGAGGCAGTGCAGGCCACCCAGGTCCCCACTGCTGAGCTCCCAGAGCAGAGGGACACACAAGGCCCTGCCCTTCCTACAGAAACAGCTGGCTCCGAAGCAGCTGCAGTGTCCGGGCAGAGCGCGAGCGAAGCGCCTGCTGAGCAGATCTCTGCAGAGGACTCTGGGCCCGTCCTTAAGCCCAAATGCCCAGAAAGACCCACAGGGGAAGTACTCTCTCAGAGTGATGAGACCGAATGTGGACACTTACAAGATGCTGAACTCAAAACTGCAGCCCTCTCTCAGAGTGAAAACACTAAGGATGACAAAATGGAAGGTGCCGTCCTCAGCATGGACTCGTGTGGCCCTGTCACTGCAGCCCCCACACAGCTTGAAGGAGAAGACCTATCTGCCTTAGCACTGACGGGCATGGAAGCCACGGACGAGGGGAGCAGTGTCCTGTCTGGCAGCAGTCCAAAGGTGTGTGAAACCCCAAGGAGTGTGGCTGCAGGAGAGCCAGCGGAAGCAGAAAAAGAACTTGCAGGAACGTCAAGCTGTGAGGATGTGCGGAGGGAAGAAAGCAAAGGGGAGCGACTGGTGGGAGCGCCCCATGGTGCAGGTGACTCTGACACACTGGAAACCGTGAGCGATGATGGATGTCCCTCTCACACTGTGCAGCAAGAGCCTTCAGCTGGGCCTGCGGAAGGCCCTGGCTCAGCCGGCTCTGGAGCTAGAAGCCTGGAGCCACCAAAAGGGTCTGGTGCAGCACCCACTCCTGAGGCTGAAGAGCCTGTCCCTGCAGAAGCTGTGACACTCCCAGACCCAGCAGCTGAAGCGACAGAGTCGCTGGCAACCAGCCCCGGGCAAGTGGCTGCTGAAGAAGTCCCAGCTGCTGCTGTTGACCATTTGGGCCCTGAGACTGCAGAGCTTGACGATGCAGAAGCACCTCACCCTCAAGCACCTCCTGTTCCTCTGAAGGCAATTCCAGAGCAGAAGCAAGAGATGCCCCAGGAATTTGGACACCCTGAAAGCAGTGTTGCTGCTTCCGAGAAAAGTCCTTCTCTTGACCACCCTCAGCTGGAGAAAGACGTCGTTCAGTCTGTGGCCTTGGAAAGCCAAAGTACAGAAATTGTATTGAACGCCATCCAGACGGCTGTTGGCAGACTCGCCGAGACAGAGGAGACAGCGGCAGCCGAGTCGGGGCAGCACGCCGAGCGCGCGGGCGGGAGCCAGCCCGGCAGCAGCCGGGTACCTGCGTTTCTGGAAACGGCACTGGAGAATCACCTGCCTGTCAAAGAGGAAGAAACACCTATTAGAGATGAAGAGCTCCAGCAGCCAACACCAGTGAAACACTCCCCCTTAGGAGAGTCTGCAGAAATTCATGCAAGTGTAGAACAGGCAAAAGATAAGCTGCTCCTTTCTCATGCACCTAAAGAGGGAAAAAGTGAGAATTCGCTAGAAGTTATGGTTAGCCCTCAAGATGATTCAGGAGAAAGTGCAACACTTCCAAATTCAACAGTAGGAATAGGTACTTCAAAAGATTCAACCAAAGAACCCCTTGACACACACCCACCAAAATTAAAGGAAAAAGAGCTGGGGCAGGTTCTGGAAATCCCAGACCAAAACACAGTTCAGCAAACACAGATAGAAGAGAAGGATGAGCAACATAACCTGTCAGTGGAAGATGTGAAAACACCGACCCCAGAAGCAGAGGGTGTTTGTAGCCACGAAGGTGCACCTTGCCATCATCCGCAGAGCCTGAACTCACTGGCTCCCGAGGCTTCAAATGTAAGCAGCGTTTTGAGCGGGCGACTTCTTTCCCTTTCCAGAGCAATTCTGAGCTGTCTAGAGCTCGTGTCTCTTATTTTCATTCTAAACTAGCCACAGAGATTATGGCCAGGATTGCTCCTTGGTTTAACCAATAGTCCTTTTTTTTTAACTGACTTTCCTGGCCACACAGCACATTGTTTCCTCTTCTATGGGGGGCACCATTACCCATCTCTTTAATGGTCTCTCCCTTCAGCTTCAACTCTGGCCTGTAGTTTAAGGAGTTTCTAGGAGGTGGAAAATAAACTTACAGTTTTCTTAGCTATCCAAAACACATTCCATACAGGTGAGTGTGATGTTTAATCTGCATATTTACTTCTCTAACAAAGCTGACTTGGAAATTCAAAAGGTCTGATTGGTGTCTTCCACCATAAATCAGGAGTGCCTCATTTCCCAAAGCTCTTAAAACTTGAGTGAAATCTGAATCTTTTCTGATACACTCTCCTTTGGCTATTTATTATTCTTGCATAATTAAGTTGTGTGACCCTTTCCATTTCTGAAAACAATTTAAGACTGATGCTGTGATATCCTTGAGAAATGAAATTATTATTAATAAAACTTTGTTACCATCTTCTGTCTTTCAGATGTGCTAAGCATCCCCGTGGCATTTGGAGAGATGCCAGTCTTAGAGAACAACTGACAATCCTGTGGCTGAGCCAGGAGCTTTATTCACCACCCTTTATTCTTGGATGTTAACAGCTGCTCTTCTAAAGACTTCACTTTTTTGTCATTTCTATTAAAAACAATGCCTTCAAAGTTGGGTATGTTCACACGTTCATCCCATGCAAAGGTCAGTTGCCTTTGCCCCAAATGTACCATTTAGACTGGAGATGTGCAACTAAGTGAATGGGCAGACCACTAAAAATCGTTCCACAGTTATTGCTGTATCTTCACTTAGGATGTCTCCTGTCTGTCCTGTCTCCTTCAGTCCCTTCATTTATACCTGAATCCCTTACCTTCTCCCTGCAGTCTCCCTTAATGCACTCATCTTCCGTAGCTGCCTTGATTTAATCCACCACAAGGCCATAAGTGCTGCTTGGCTGAGGAGATGAAGGGAGAGGAGAGCTGAATGATGAGAACACGTGAAACTTCTGGCTGACTAGTTCATGTTTCCTTGTTGAACAGCGGGAACTGGAACACGCACAAATTCTCGAGCAAGATGCTGGAGATTTCTGCCTCTCAATCCCTGTCAGGTAAAAAGATTGCCCTGCAGGCCCTTGCCATCCTTGCTGGTGCTTGGGCAGGCCTGAGTTAGTCAGAAGTAACTTCCACAGGGTAGCCTGAGAGGAGGAGGCTGAGGCTACCCGTCTTCCGTTGTTCCAGACTTCAGGTTTCCAGAACTGGACTGTAATGTGTTGAATATTTATATGTATGTCTTAAACCCAGTTCTGATTTTGATGTAGAGGTATGATATTTCTGTACCTTTTAGACACACCCTTAAAAGAACTTTGTAGTGTAGCCTGGAGACAAAATGGATACCATTGGAGAGGAAGCCGCTAACATGTATTTTCCTATTTATTGTTCCAGGTTTTCCCCACTTAAAACCCCTCTAAAACTTGGCTGTCATGCTTTGAATATTTATATGTATATCCTAAACCCAGGTCTGATTTTAACGTAGACTGTGATCTGTTGAAAGATGAAAGTAGAGCCCTAACTTGTGGCAGATCTGCCCACTGCCATAGCAAAGTCGTCTCCACTCTCTGGGTTTCCGAGAACCGTCCAGACTTGTCGCTCCCCCTGGTGTCTTGAGCGATGCAGCACCCAGGAGTGCTGTAGCACACCCTGGTGTCCCAGAGCCCGCTCTGTTGTAGGCGCTTCCTCATCCAGCCCCAAAGCCCTCACCCCACTGCCCCCTCTGCCAAACATCCTGCATACATCCCGTGCCTGAACCGCTTTCCCACCAGGGCATTTCCTGAGATCCTCCCCGCTCATAGCAATTCCCTGTCTTCCCTGTGGGAGGAGCAGGGAGGGTAAGGGCTTGGTGAAGAAGTGTGCCTGGGACTGTGAAGGGTGGAAGGAGACCTCGGGGGGGCTGAGCATTTCAAGCTCGTTTAACGCAAGGTGGGTGTAAGGTGGGTTGGATTGCGAGCAGCCCTCAGAACAAGCCAGGGGATTTAAAGGTAGGCAGAAGGCCGGAGCCCGACAGCGGCGGGATGGCCGCCCCGCCGGGAGCGCGCCCTCACGTCTGCTGTTTACACTGAAGTCAGGCAAAGCGGGTGCCAGTCACTACTTTCCATCCGGATTTCTGAAGTGAAGGTTGCAGATCATGCTCTGTGAGACTGATGCCCATCACATTGAACAAAAGCTTCACTATCCTACCTGTATAGTAATTTATTTTAAAGTCAGCTTGTAGTGTACACAGGCCCTTGTTCCAGTGGGTGGCCGCCACTCCCCCAGGCTGCGCGCAGCAAGCAACGGGACCCATTGCACTGGTGTGACTGCACCACCCGGTGCTGCCCTCTGGGGAAGCATCCAGAGATTTCTCCTTACCTCAAAGCAAATGATATAAATATTTAAAGGCAAACAATGTGGTTTCAAACAATCCAACCCATCTTTGTCCAGCGTTAGCGGCAGCTTTCCCCCTTAGCTTTGGGCAACTCCAACGATCTCTGCCAGTTTCCCCAGGTTAAGTTGGCTTGCAAATTAACTGTGCTCTTAATAACACCTCACAAGTGCAAACTTGGCTGAACTTGTACAAACTGTATTCCTATGTACGTTAAGCCATATTGCAATAACTGCAGCAGGTAAAAATGAAATAACAGTAGCATGACCTGTGTAATCCCTATTCTTATGTTTGTAGTTCCAAAGCTGTTAATAATATGTAAAGTTAATTTTTGTCCAAACCTCATTTAAATAAAGCCAGCTTTATCACAATGTAAATTGTCTGTTGGTAGTAATTGGACAGGCAAGTGCTGAAACTTGCTTGTGATCTTCATTAATCCAGGGCTTAGGTAAGCAATGCGACAAACGTAACTATAAAGCATATAGAAATGCTTCTTATTGCAGCTGGCAGCTGAAAAAATCCTGCACCTGAAACCATGCTAGTGGTGCAAGGAGCACATCTCCTCGTGAAGATGCTCCTGCCTTCCAGTGTGTTGCTTTGGCCTCTGAGACTCTCACTTGAGACTGTGGCTTCTGGCTTATGCTTAAAAGCTTGAAGCTTTCTCTGATCCAATGTACTGGGTTACCAAATTTGATTTTATGTTTTTAAGGTAGATTTTCATTGATTAAATAAAATGCAACTGCAAGTTTGTTTTAATTTGTGTATGTGCTTTTTTCTTTGTAGCTTCCCCTTGCTTGATGCAAATTGTTTTCCCATGATTGTTTAATCTCCGAAGAGGTCCGTGTGCTTTATATTCACAAGTCGGGATAAGGAACAATGTGAAGTAGAAGGTGGGTAGGGCTGAGAGCACAAGTGTTGGGATGCTGATCTGGGAGGCAGGGATGAGCTGGCTCTGTGAACATTTTCAGGATGCTGGTAAGATGGATGCTAATATCTTTTCTTGTTGGATTCTCAACTTCATCTTTATGAAAGTGAGAATGAATGAGAATAGTGTAGTAAAGATGTAGGAAAGTTCTAATCCAAAAGCTACTGGAAAAAAAAAAAAAAGCTATCAACTACTTAAAATATGAAGAACAAACAGTTTTGGGAAGTGTCTCTTGTTGCTTTTTGAAAATAATATCTGATTCCAGTGCTTGAAAAATCCACACACCTCAGTTCTTGGTCCTGGGAGCAAAGCTGTGCCAAAGGGAGTGGAGCAGAAGTCATTTTGCCTGTAGCTGCCCTATGTGCCATGGGAGCAAGCCGGGAATGGGCACCATACAGCAGCTTGAAACAATCTGCATCACATATCCTATAAATACGTCCCTATCCCTCTCACAAAGGCACCAGATTAGAAAGGATGATGAGCAAAACACTTTTTCCTCTAAGCAACTAGACAAGAAGGTAATTTAAAATTTTTACAGGGAATTTACAAGCCAGCTTCTCTTGAAAGTGAGAAATCCCAAGAATCACCCCAGAAACATTTCACAGAAACCTCTGCCTCTTTCCCAGGGCATCAGTCCCTCATGCTGCTTTGCAGTCGCCTTGAGCTCGTGTTGATACAGCCCTTGAGTGTCTTTCCCTGCTTCTGCCGTTCGTTTCTCCACTCAGTAAGAAAGTGCCCGCTGAATTCGGAATGTTGTTTCTAATCGTTTCTCAGCTCCCTCAGAGTGGTGCTAGGAGCTGTGCTGGCTCTGGGACTCACATGTGCTGTACTTCTCCGTGCTCCTTCCCCTCTCTCTGCAAGCTGCTGTATTTGAAGCCAGCTTTCCTCGTCCTCTCTCAAGCCTGCAGTGACCACGGGCTGCTCCGCAAGGCAGGGATCTCTGGGGAACGTGTGTCCTGGAACAAAATCACTGGGGTGGAGATTGTGTCTCCAGCGTGAAGGTCAAACCAGATTCTTATTAGAATAACACGCACCATCTTAAAGAAGGTTGTGCAGGAAAAAAGGAACGAAACAAATCTGATTTTAATTATCTCAGGGAGTATATTGCAGGGTACCACTTTTAAAATATAGACAATGTCAGAGGTTTTCAGGTGTATAGAATGATTTAGTATCCCTGTAACAAATACATATACTGGTCTCATTCATTCATGCCAGACTACAAGGCAAACTGTTTTTACCGGCCTAACTCCTCCTCACAGTGAAATGAGTGAGTCCAGAACCGCTCATTTCCAAATTGTTATGCACAGTCATGCACAACTCTATCTTAAACACAATACAAAGCTCTACCATATCCTGAAGTGAGTTCCTCTCCTTTTTTAATAGACAGAAAAGTGTCTTTCTAATAAATAAAATTCTAATAAAAGACTTCTAGTAAAAGACTTAATTGCAGCAGACAAAGGCTTTGTAATCACAGTATCTTCCCTACATTTCTGTGATGAAGAGCTTTGCTAAAGATATATCCACATATACAAAGGAACATTTGAAGTAAAAATAATCTGTTCAAATCTTTAAAATACATAGCAATAAATCAGGAGTGTTGTGAAGCTAATGCTTTTGGGATTTTTTGTCCTTTTTTTTTCATTGGTAGCATTTTTAAATTTGCTAAAGACATGAAATGTGCATGTACTCCAAAATGTAAATTTCAGTGTAACTCAATTTCCTCCTTCATTAACTATTTTCTTAAGTAATAGAAAAGCAGACACCAAAATCTTATAATTGCATTCATACTCTTAATATATTGCATGGAGCAAAGTTTAGAAGGTTACATTCAAATTTTAAATAAGTCAGGCTGAAATATTAATGATCCTTCAGCTCAGAAGAGCTTAAAATAGACTGTCACAAGAACAGGGGTGAGTTTGGCCTGTTTTAATATTTCAACAAAAAAATCTCTGGTTCTGTTTCATTCTGTTGTGAGCTCAAAATGTTACCAAGTCACCAGAACAAGGCGTCAGTGTGTCAGTTAAGGCGAAAAGATACTATTTTTTAAACAGAGTAAATTAAATATTGGGAGTATTAGTGATCATGCTTAGAGAGTTATTTTGGGGGGTCAGGGCCTATGCAAAAACAACAACAACAACAACAAAAAAGTGGAGGTCACTATGTGCTACATATACTGAGTGTGTTCAGCATGTATGTGCACGTATCTCATACACAAACACATGTTTCTTCTTCTCCTGCAAGCCTGCTAGCTAATACCTCCCCTGTGAATAGCTGATTTTCTGTGCATCATGAAAGGAGTGTGGAGAAGGACGTCAGCATGACTGTGGCATTTGTACATCATGAACCAGCTAGAGCACGAACTAAATGAGCTAGGACACCCTGGTCTGGAAAAGAGAAGCTTAAGAAGAAATATGATGAGAAAACAGGATCATGAGCAGCAAGCCTGGCTCAGGATTGTTCAGTCCTTCTCACCATACAAGAGCTGTGGGGTATCAAATGAAGCTAATAAGCCTGAAGTAAAAAGTAAGACAGAGGGAGAAAATGCCTTGTATAAAAGGTAACTAAGCTGTCAGGCTCCTTGCCAAAGGACACTATATGGCAAAGGTTTACACAGATGGAAGGGAACATGGAGCAACTCCATGGAGGGCTAAAGCCACCAAGAGATCCTGAATGTGCAAAAGGAGTGTTGCCAGCAGGGCAAGGGAGGGGATCCTGCCTCGCTCCTCAGCTCTGATGAGGCCCAACCTGGCGTTCTGGGTTCTCCAGTGCAAGAGGGATGTGGAGCTTCTAGAGAGGGTCCAGCATAGAGAGACAAAGTTGATTAACTGACTGGAGCATCTCTCATATGAGGAGAGACTGAGTGAGCTGGGTCTGTTTAGCCTCGAGAAGAGAAGACTGAGAGGAGATCTGACAACCTTGTAACAAAAACCTGAGGGGAGAATGTAGGGAGAAGGGGGCCAAATTCTTCTCAATGGTGGCCCATGACAGGACAAGGGGCAATGGGTATGAATTGCAACACAGGCAGCTCCATCTCCATGTGAGGAAGAACTTCTTCCCTGTGAGGGTGACAGAGCCCTGGAACAGGCTGCTTGGAGATGTTGTGCAATCTCCTTCTCTGGAGATGTTCAAAACTTTCTGGTTGCGACCCTGTGCCCTGTGCTCTGGGTGTTCCTGCTGGAGCAGGGAGGTTGGACTAGATGATCTCTAGAGGTCCCTTCCATTCTCAACCATTCTGTGATTCCTTGTGGCAAGTAGGTGTTTTATCCATTGGATTATACAAGCACAACAATCTTATTTATAACTTATATAGATTGTTTGTATTATTTTTAGTGATATACCAAAGTAAAAAAGTTAACCAAGAAAATCTATGTGAGAAAGAAAATTGGAATCATTTTTTGTTGCTTGAATTGCTCCCACTTACCATTATAAAAAGTATTAGTGGTCCATGCGGTCACCATCTCCCTCCTGAAACACCACCTCTCTGTTGACTTTTATCCACTTATGTTGTTATCTTGAATCAGTAAGAAAAAAATTATTGCTGTAGCCCGAGGGAAGAACATCAAATCAATAGGTAGTTTATCCTCAGGAAGACTGCATACGGTTTATAGAAGCAATGTATCTAGAAGCTTACATTTACCAACCGGTTGTGCCTCTAAGAAAAGTCTGTGTCTCATGTGACATGTTCAGATGTTTCTTATGACAGGGAAGGGAAACTTCCTTTCGTTGCAGCATGCCTTCAACTAAAGAATTGTATATGATAATGCTAATGCAACGGATGTAAGACTATTAAGAGTGCAAGGGAAGGGAAGGTTTCTGAGCTACACTGTTGAGTGCTATAACAGTCAACAGAGAGGTGAACAGAAGATTCTTCAGCTCTGGCACACTCTGTTACGACAGCTAAAATATAAATTACTTAAATCAGGCTCTGGATATTTCCTAAATCATTTTGATTTTTCTAAAAAGCCTTTTCCTTTAACCTACCACGACACTGAGCACATTGATTTGTCTACATTTTCCTTACATTAAACAAATATAGTCTTCATTTCGTTTTTCTGTTTTTCCCTGTGCCTTGATAGATTGCATAGCTTTCACAACTCTATCAGAAAACCTTCCTTCTGCAGCTTGCCATTTTTGTCTGTGTTCAACTGGGTAGTACTGGGAAAACATAGGAGCAGCTCTGCGCTCACATTCTTGTGGTTCACAACATTTGAGAAACCATTTCTGTGACTATCATTTTCAGCTGGTAAGTAGCTAAAGTTCACGTTACAAAAAAGAGCTGTCTCTACTAAATAAGGAAGATGGAGTGGAGAGCAACAGTAAAATTTGTTAATCAGAACTCAGTGAATTGATAGAAAATTTCTGACTTTCTTAAGCGTAGAGAAACAGAACAGTTTTACCCTTTTGCAACAGTACAACATTTTAGTCATTTCTTACTGAGAAGGCTTTCAGGCTCAACAGCTTTCTAGCTTTATGGGATGTTTCTGACTGTAAAAGTCTCTGACCTTCTGGGTCCCTTCCTATTTATGTGGCCAATATCCAGTTGAGGGCATATTACCCGATATACGTATATTTAACACCTACATCCCTTGTGTTTTGCAGAGGAGAAGAGAATGGACTAAAAAAGTTAGAACAATTCTAATTTTATGCTACATAGAACTTTGGATAAAGCCTTAACTTTACCATGCAGTTACATTCTGTACTTCTTCTGTTCAAGTGCTAGTAAGCTAATGAAACACATTCAGTGTTGCTAGTACGTTATACTTATCTAATATATATCCAGAGTATTATAATTTATACTAAGTGCTCCTACCGACTCTGAAGCAGATTATTGCAACTTTTATTAATGTGTTCCTTACTTTGCTCAACACCTTTCTTTTATTAACGAAACCTCATTAATTCTACTGTAGTCAAAGATCATTGCTGGTGTGAAACTAGTTTGTGTGAAAACAGAATAAGCCATGCTGTTTGTACAGAGAGGCTTTATTCCTGAAGACAGAGTTGTGCTCCTTCATTAAAGGAGACAGTAAAATAATCCAGAGCAAGATCTTTGTAGTAAAAATATGCATCATTAATTGGTGTGATTGTTATAAGGGGCATGCTTATCAATTAGTAAATAATAGCTAGCTATTAGCACAACTAAATCGAGTGCACCAGTTGTACCAGAAAAAAAAAAAGATAAAATAAAATAAAATAAAATAAAATAAAATAAAATAAAATAAAATAAAATAAAATAAAATAAAATAAAATAAAATAAAACCTTGCAAAGATTTATCTTAGCCCAGAACCCCAGGTTAAGGGGAGGGAAGGAATACTTATCATCCAGCCAGAGGAGTTGGTCAGGCGTCGTTACTGATCTCTACTCAACTTATCAGTGCTAAATTCTGTCCCTTGTATGCTTAGAGAAGGAGTATGTCTATGCTATGTCATTCTTACAAAGTGCTCCTTCTGGAATCTTGAGGTGAGATCCATAAGAATATTTGCTCTTTACATTGTCAGTGAGATGGGTTTCAGTGTTTGCAAATTCAACATAGTCCTTATATACAAAACTATCTTCCTCCTCTCCCCTAGATGTTTCATCTGGCCTGTTACTCCTCAAATGCAGTCATTGCTAAGGCCTCTGTCTACATATTTTTTTTTCAGTTGTTCCCTGCGTGCCTGTCTGCCCATTCGTCTTTCTTCTGCGAGTTACTTAGAGCAGATGTCAACTGTCAGAAATGGTTTAGGACATACAGAAGCCCACTCTCCTATAGGCTGGCATAATTAGCAATGTTACTGTTTCTGTGTTGTACCACAAACATTTTTTATTTGGCTGTAAAGCATTTTAATAATAAAGGACTTCAGGAGATCTTTTCAAATGCTAATCATTTAAAATTGAAGCTGTTTTATTTGTAATTTATTATTTATTTCCCAACTGTCAAGAAACTCTCCACCATGATGTATTTCTTCTTGATAAAAATAGATCACAGATTGTCCAAAGACAGAGATGCTTTCAGGAAACTCCAAGAGAGAAGGAAGAAATGAAAACTGGCATAAAAAATTAAGCTACGCAAGACGCACTCCTGCACTCATGCATATTAATTGGCCCAGTCACCTTGTTGGAAATGTAGTCACTGAAATCAGGAGCATTGCTCATCAAACTGCCTCAAAAGTTTGTGAACATGTGCCAGTCACTGGGACCTTTATAAACACAAATACCTCAGATGAGGAGATAATGACAGCAAAAGTGCTACTGAGAGATATGGGAACATTGTCCAAATGCCTTCTGCTAGACTACTAGAAAAGTGAAATGACATTTGATAATCACTTTCATGATGATCAGTTTAGGAAATGTAATGATTGACTGAACTCTAACCTTAAAAAATGTACAATTTCCGTTGACATATGGAAGAGGGAAGCTTGCAGCTGGAAAAAAAAATAGTTGAAACTGACCTTCGGTCAGTTTGGTAATTATACTGGAAATAATGTATAGCCAACTCCCTGAAAAAAATAGAAGAGTAAGGAAACAGATAGAAACAACCTTTAAATAAACTTTAGATCTGAAGTCAACTGTGTTGGAGAAGACTCACCATCAAAAAAAGCAGTACAAAAAAGCATAAGCTGGGTGAGTGAGATGAAAAAAAGTTATCTTTAATTATAGATGACTATTAGAGTTAACAGAAAATCATGGCAATGCTTCCATGAATAAGGCTAACCTATATTCCTAAGAAATATTCCCCACAGCCAGGCAAAGAGATATCCAGATTGTAGTAGACAGGAATGAGGAGAAGTTTGTATTGTATTGTGCTGTATCTAATAAAAGACATGACATGCTTTAATTCCCAGATTGTTCCTCCTCTTCTTCACTCTTGAGGACTCCTGAACTAGAACTGTCTTTGAATATGGCCTAAAAATTTGAGCAAAGCATTTAGAGAACTACTTCATAAAAATTATATGCTTTTGTGTTTCTATAAGACAACCTTAAAACAAGAATGTGATGGTGATTGTGAAAGTTCACATTTGCTTTTTTGCAGAGTATAAAAATGACTCATGATCTTTTCACATCTCTTTTAAGAAGGCTCTGTGAACCTAAATTCTGCCCTCTTTATCTATCACCTATAAAGTGAAAGTAAAATGAGGGGTAGCAATAGAAGATTCCTAGCCTGTAAGTCTTCTTATATAGATTAGAAAGGAAAAACCTCAAGCTTCCCTTAGAGAAACTTGACGTGTATAAGCTTGTTTGGCACATATAGATCTCAATACTCTCTTTTTCTTTAATAGCAAAACATTCCACTAGTGATTTGAGAAGATACAATGCTTAAGCTCTGTGGGCTCTTTGAAGAAACAGCAGTAGTAGGCTTTTTATTAAGTATACCTATTGCTTGACAGACTGTTCAAAATAAACTCTTCTTAGGAATTATTTCGTTTGGGAAAATGATAGTTAAAGTAAAATCATTGAAAGTGCTTGCTGTGACACTGTTTGAAATATAGTCCTTTGGGAATGCTGAATCATTTCCAATTTCTTTTAGAGCACTTCCTTGTGCAGCTGTATAGAACATGGAGGCATTCCATGGGTTAAAATCATACCACAGAATAAAACAGAAAGAGAAGATGTAACCTGTTCTTCTACCATGAACAGAACCATTTTTTTTCTATGCTCTCATATGTTTATCTAATCTGAGAATTCTCCAGTGGTGGAGACTCCAAAATCTTCACGGGTAGTCTATTCCAATCTGTCACTGTCTTTTCTGATACTGTTTTCCTGATGCCTAAATCCATTCATTTTTTTTTTCTTATTTTGGGAGAATCAGAATATAAAGGCTCTCCTTTTTAAAAAATGGCTCTTAAAGTAGTTGTGTATATGAAATAGTTTAAACTGTTTAAACTGATAGTTTAAACTGATTTTTATTGCTTCTCTCTGTCAGATGAAAACTGATGCAACTTTGATTTCAAAATTAAAGTGAGGAAGACACAGTTCTACTCTAAACTTTTAGAAAAAGACCTAGAGAAATTTCACCTTTTGCAAAGAGAAAGAAGTGATAGTTGTTGGTATGGGTGGAGGCCCAGTGAGATTGGCCAATGTGTCAATGGGGTAAATGCCTCTCAAACTGAGAGCTCTCTATATTGATCAGCATGGATGTGTGCAGGGAGAGCTAACTCCCAATCCTTATCAATATTGATGGCTCTCAAGAGGTATAGCAAAGGAGAGAGTTTGAGGCCTTCCATCTTGAGAACAGGTATGAGAGTTCGTATGGGTTGATATCTACTGAGAACAGCATTGGCCCAAGAGCCAAAAATGCAGATTGCTCTCAAGACTGACAAGTATCAAACAGTAAGGCATGCTATGTGCAGGTAGCCTTCCCCAACCATACGTATGGAAATTCATACTGCTCACGGCCTCTCAATTCTGTGAACAGTCAGTACTGCTAGTCTTCCATGCTTCCTGACAGCATCAGGTTGTCCGAGAGAGGCAATGGGAAAGGCCAGTCGAGACTAAGAGATTGTTAAAGTTGTTCAAGAGCCGCAGTAGTTCAAGAGCAAGAGCTGTAGATAGGTGCCTCTGGAGTTTGAGAGTTATCGAGGTATGTCAGCGGGAACTGATATCGATCAGTATCGATGCCTATTAGTCAGGGTGGCAGTAAAGAGGCTTCAGTGTCTCTTGATCTGGAGAGCGATGGATGTTCTTGGGGGCTGAGGCCCAGAGAGATGGCAGAAATGCTTCTTGAGACTGAGAGGTCTCCATGTTTGTCCATCAGCATGGAGATGGGCAGAGATGGC
>JAVCKT010024559.1:0-11159 GCA_032273925.1 Rhynchotus rufescens | reverse complement strand
ACACAGATGCACGTGTGCACACACATAAAATATCTGGCGTGTTATACAAACACAGAAATCTGTAAAAAATGGATCTTTCTGTACTGTTTTTCTACGTACAAGTCTGTAAACAGAGTACACTTAGCGTACTTCATATTTACTCTAAAGACTATCCAAATACTGTTTAATTATTTAAGTAAGCTTCATTGAAAGCAGAGTACATGAAAATACAAGAAAATACATGAAAACCTCAGTGTGAAACAAGTTTTGAAACTGTTCAAGTTTTCTGCTGTTTTAGAAGACCCTTTTCTGCACCTTTCATCAGTCATGCAGCCTCTTCCCCACGCACAGTGCCTGTTGTTTCCATGTTCAAGGCTCAGTACTGGGTAAAATTGTAGACATTTGGCAAAAGCTTCTAAGCTGGATCTGCTGCTTATTATTTTCAGGAGAAGGGGCACATGCACCTTCTTCAAATACCTGGATAGTTTTGCAGATTTATGTGTAGATATATCTGGAGCAAAAGTTGCTTTAGTACAAATAGGTCATCATCCTTTCCTTGTTCAGGAAAAGATCAAAATTCACATAACTTCCCAGATCTCAGAGAAGAATTTCCCTTCCTGTAAAGAAAAAAAAAAACTCTTGTTGATCAGTAATGAGCATCATCAGACTTCTGGCTAGCAAAACCCTGCTCATTCATTCAAACTTAGGGGTTTGCTGGCATATTTTATCATGGTTCCAGCTGTTCTCCCTTCTCAAAGTCCCTGTGGAGCTGGCTGCTGGCTGTGTAAGGCAATGGACCTTTTCCCTAGGTATTAGTTGTCTGGTTTTGTACTTCTGTAGTCCCCTTGACTTTTAACGGATTATTCTAAGTTTGTGTGGTTTTATTGATTTTTTTTAGCTCTATAGGCTTTAATTTTCCTAGTAGATTTTGTCTTTCTACCGCATTTCTGCAGAAACATTTTGCATCTGAAGGTATTTTCCCCTGAAGTATTGTTAATAGCATCTACTACTAAGCCGCTGCTTTTAAAGCAGCGCATCCCCGTGCAAGCCCATTGAAATGCATTGCTAGCTGCACGTCTCCTGGCAGTCTGACGCTTTTTCCAAATTCCATTATTGTTACAAAGCAAGCTCTGGTGAGTGTCTCGCTTTCCCTGCAAGGATTCTGCCCTTTCCTGCGGCTGGAATTAGAGGGCTTTCGTGCACAGGCAGAGGAAGGCACGGAACGGGATAGCGCCCGTCGGAGCTCCGCAGCTCTGTGCTGCTTCTGCCATCCGTGACGGTGCTCGGGAAATGCAAAGAGCTTCTCTGTCTGAGGGAAAGGTTCCTTTGAATTCCCACGGAAGACTGAGAACGCACGCAGAAAGCTACGCTCATTAATACCCATATTAAAGCCCGGCATCGATGACAACGGCTGTTAGAGTAACCACATACACAGGGTCCCGCCGTGTCCCTTGAATCTGATCTACTGTTAATACAGCAGTTCGGCTTTAACTGTGTGTTTTTCATCTGTCCTGAAGCAGAACGTAGCTGGAGCCCAGCTTTGTGTTCAATTAGTGCTAGATTGCATCTGTGCATGGGCCACAGTAAAACTGCCGCTTTTTACATGAGCACGGTTATGTGAATTAACTGCTCTATGTGTAAATGCGTACTTAAACCCACACTGGGACTTTATTAATCTCCACTCGGCAGCGAGCTAATTTGAGACTAGTCAATAAGGTGATATTATATTTTACAATTGATTTTTTTTTTCCTAGTCATGTTAGAGAAACCTTCACCTTCAAGCTTTCCAGCAAACTCCATTGATCCTTCTCAACCTAAACGTTTAAAGTTCAATTGAACATTTAGGGAGTAAAAGGTCTCCAAAGGGACTCATAGCCATTGATTTTGTGTCAGAGTTGAAGAGCTAAAGTTTAAAACACAGTGAGCCTACGGGGCAGAGCAAGCCTTATGTTCTGGAGCCACGTGGAGCTGTGTACACTCATTCCCTGCCTCTTGTTTTCCTGCAGAGGTTACAATAAAAGCACTTAAAGAGAAGATCCGAGAGTATGAACAGACCCTGAAGAACCAAGCTGAGAACATAGCGCTTGAGAAAGAACAAAAGTTACAAAATGATTTCGCGGAGAAGGAGAGGTGAGTGTGCATGTGAGGCAGAGGGTTTGGAGGGGAGGAGAGAGATTTGCCTGTTTAATCTTCCTCGCCAGAATTCTTTCGTCAGCGTGCAGAGACAGCTCATATATTGAGTGATCCGAGTGATTTATGTGCTCAACACAGAACCATTTGATACTCAGCTTTGCACAGAAAGACAATTGTGAAAGTGCAGAAGTTAAACAGGGGCAGACTGTTGCTTTGCCGTAGCGTTGCGGAGGGTGGGATCGTCGAGCGGGTGTGAACGCATTTTTTTCTTCGTTAGCTGTATTGTCCTTTGTGCCGCTCAGCTCTTGCCATTAGCTGCTGATGTAATTCACGCTGCTGGGTCAGCTGTGTGTGTCACAGCTCCCTTGTACAATCTTGACAACCCAGAGCTGCTTAAGATGAAGCACCGTGCCCAGGAACGGGGCTAAAAGATGCAGCAGCCCCACTTGTGTGTAATATCTAAGGCACGCTGCATTCCTCCCTTAGTACTTAACCCTGACTGTAGTTTGTGTGTTGGGGATGCCAAATTAAGAGTTAATTTTATTTAATTTTTCATTCCTGATTTTTGGAAGTTGGTGGGTGAGCTGTTTAAATTCAGTGGGATGAACCTATTTGTGAACTGAAAGGTATTTTTCTTCCTTGCTGTCTGTGGTTCGGCTTTGATAAGGAACATGTAAGCTGCAGCATTCCGGTGTGCAATTTAGAACTGTGTAAAAATAAAATAAAATGCCAGGTCAGGAAACACAAATAACAAACTGTACATGAGAGAGGCTTTGAGCTTCCAAAGTATATAATTTGGTATAAAGCGAACTGAAGCGTATTTCTCACTATAAATACTTACCATTGTGATCAACAGTGGTGAAGAATGAATTACGCACTCTATATAGGACAAGTAGGATGATGGTCATTTTATGAGCCATTTCACAATTCTGGAATCTGCAGAATATCTTAAAAGCAATGTCATAAAAAGCAGTGCCTCCCAGGAAGCACTGGAGCAACTCCCATCTGCAGAGGAGTTTTATAACTAGCCTTCAGCAAAGAGCATAGCGACTGTGCGGCCAGACGATGCTGAAACGTGTATAACTGACACCAGTGAGGCAGTATTGCCAATGGACATATGCAGTGTGAGCATCTTGGAAGGCCTGCTCATGTTATGTAGCAAATATCAGTGTGAGATTTGTTTTGAAATATGCATTTTTGAAAAAGAGTGGCTAATAATATTACTCCTTTTGGAATCCGTTACAGTGATGATCAAACAGCTGTCGCATCTATTCAGGATATCACTTATGGCAACAAATTTCTTCATTATGACAGTGAAATGGAAATGGATCATTCTTCTTGTACTAACTTTGTACAACAGAGGGTGCTTGGTGACAATTTTCTTAATGTGTGTGACATTTCCAAAACAAATTATGCTCAGGAAAACCTTGCACTAAAGTTGTCATTTATATAGCAGTCAATTCTTGTGTAATGTTCACAGCTTACGTTATGAGGTGGCTACGTTGCTAAAATTTTAATAAGTGGGACTGCAAAGTATGAACAGTATTGCAATGTGGAATGATTTATGGGTCCCATTGAAGCACCTTGTAGTCTGTGTGGTGTTGTCAGTTGTCTGATTACAGTTGAGACAGTTAATCACTCTGCCTTCCAAATTTGAAAAATATAGATGAGTTGTTTAACATGATTACGAACTCTGTTCTCACCTCTTCTTTTCCCTTTCTAGAAAATTGCAGGAGACACAGATGTCGACAGCCTCAAAGCTGGAAGAAGCGGAACACAAAGTTCAAGCTTTGCAAACAGGTTTGGCATCACTATTCTGACCTATACCTGATCAGGCAGGAGGTGAGAGGAAAGAGACCATGAAGCAAATCAGGACTGTGTGTGAACCAGCTCCTACAAGAGCAGAGAGATCCAGCAAAACTCGAAAGCGCTTTGGGAATCAGGGCTGCTTTTGGGCTTCCCATCTTAAGTGAGCACTTGCACTGCAGCCAGTCTGCTAGTAAATGCAGTGGACAAACATGAGGCACAGTTGTCATTAGGACACCACTGCAATTAAAGCCGTCTCTGGAGCTTGTGATCCGTGTTGAGTTTTGTTCTGGTTTCACACACTTCTGAGCTATGGTTTCTGCTCATCTGTTCACACGTAGATATTCCAGGTCTGGACACATTAGCTTTTGTTTACTCTGAGAGCACAAGAAATTTTAGTCCCTGATTTAGTGAATGATTATTTCAGTTGAATAAGCAGTTTAGCCAGCTTAATAAGAAATTGATGATATCTAGCTTTGGAAAATTATGGTTTTTTGTAAGACTTAATTGTGTAGGTAGAAAGGTAGAGCAAAGATTTTTCATCAGGAAATGTACTGCTCTGTTTGTGGCTGAATAAAAAGAATGGAGTAGTCTTTGTTTTTGCTTTTCCTGACTGTTACAGTGCTGTAATGCTTCATGTTTATGCCTTTTAGCCTTGGAGAAAACCCGAACAGAACTATTTGATCTGAAAACAAAATATGATGAAGAAACTACTGCAAAGTAAGATTACTCTTTTTTTTCTTATGTCTTCCTTCAAGATCTGACCCTTTTTGTATTGCTGTATTGCATCTGTCTGTTGGACAAAAAGGCAATACAAAAAGGGTCAGATGTGTTAAGGGCCAGATGTGTTAAGCTGTTGGCATAATATTGTCTTTAGTGGAGAGATTATTATTTTTCATAATTTCTAGCACCGAACAAGACATTTTTTTCCTGTTATAGAAGATTTAGTTAAGTAAAGGATTTTTATGGTGTAGCTAGGTTCTTCAGTTTCCTCTGATTTGGGGTAGCAGTCATCACTTTGCCAAATTCACACTAAGTGACAGAGAGTGGCATTTTCTGCAGCTTTTCCCTGTTTTAGAATAGAACATGATGGTACTCGCAAAGATATATGCCCTTGTCATTATTGTTTTCAGTTATCCCATGGTTTTATTAACAATCAAGGCTGGAAACAAGATAGAGAGGCTTCCACCTTGTTTTCTTTGAACCCTTCATCCTTAGGGAAAGTTAGTGAAGAGAAGAAAATTGTCATCATCTGCAGTAATCCCGCTATTAAGCCCAAATAGTTCTTTTCTAAGGGACATGTACTAATGATGGGTCTGACAGAGCTTTAAATCACTGCTGTTCTCTGAAAGTAAACTTGTAGAAGCTAATAACAGCAGAAATATTTTATCATTGTTTGGGGTATTTATGGCGGGCATAGGCCTTGCATAATAGCAGTCCTCAGTAGCGTTTGTAGCCCGAATTTTGCAATGTGGAAATCCAGAAAAACATGAAAAGGCAACTGGATTTAAACAGCAAAATAGAGTCATCTGCTTTAATGGTAAAAGCTGGGAGAAATGTTGAGGAGGGAAAAAAAAAAGAAAAAAGGAACACCCATAAAAATGGTGAGAGACAGTTTGATTCTTTTTTAAAAGGAAACCCTCTTTTGATCTGAGTCTGAAAAGCTACTTGTATTGCCAGTTTTAATTTTCTGTTTTAAGAACATGTGATTTTTATCTCAGGCCAGAATTGTTAGTTTTACAGACGCTTATTTGATGCAGATGAATTGGAAAGCCTGCAGGAAAAAAAAGGGGAAAAAAAAAAGATGATAATTGTCAATCTTTTTTCAAGCTGCCACACTTCAGACTCCTGGCTTTGGAGCGGAGCTGCCTCCTCCGTGTCTGCACCGCCGGGAACGCCTTGCGGGAGGGAGAGGGGGCTGCCATGGGCAGGAGGTGCAGGGCAGGTCCCGGCAGTCACTCGCGGGGATGCTCCGGCACAGGGATTCGCTGCCGGTGGCTTTTCCAGCCTCCACAGAGGCTGGTGCCAAGCGAGGTGCCCCCGTGCCGCGGTGCCAGCGCTCGATCCCGGTCCTCCGGCGGTGCCGCTTTGCCGATGCTGCGGCCTGGGCTCCGCTGAGGCACCTTTGGATGCCCCGTGGTTCCGCTTGCCCGCGGGTCCCGGTGGGACACGGGGCCTGTCCCCTGCGTCCCCCGCGGGCCGGGCACCGCGGGCGTTGGCGGCGGAGCCGCCGCGGGTGCCGGCGCTCACGCTGTCAGCTGCACCGCCAGGAGCTGCCTGTGACAAGATGGCAGCAGCAAAGTTTTCCATGTGTAGGCTTGAAGTAAAATGTAATTAGCCTTTCTGCGCAGAACAAGGATCCATTGATGAATACAGCTGGTCTTTGTTTTCTCCTGTCACTGAGTGTGGGAGGTAAAAGTGTTCTTCTTCATGTTTATTAATACAAGATTCCTTAGACAAATGGCAAGCACAGTTTAATATTTGTTGGAACACAGAGGGGCTTGCCAAAACAGTTGTTGTGTAAGAGGATTTCAAGGTTTTCAGATTATAATCATCTCTGGGTTAAATAAATGAATGATTACTCTGCCTTTTTCAATTAAAGAGGCACATCCTCTCCGGAGGCCTGATGCAGATTCCGCTTGCCGTCCCACACGTTCCTCCCCGAGCCCGGCTGTGAGCAGCGCTAATGAGTTTGATCTGGAGATACTATCGAAGCGGGAACAGAAAAGCAAACTCCGACTTGGGTCTCAGAAAAATGGCAGACTGCTGTTTCCCCCCACAGTGTGAGGGTTCTCCCTCCCTTCCTTCCCCCCCTAAAAAAAATGCCGAAAAAGAAACATTCCCGTGCGTGTTTCCTTCGTTTTGGGGCTAAGCTGTTCCCCCCCAGCCGCGCTCCCTTGCTCCTGCTGCGCTGCAGAGCCCCAGCACGTGCTTGAACTTCCCGGGGGAGCTGTTAATGCTCCCAGCCCAAAGCTCGGGATTCCAGTTCAAAACAAATTCCAGAGCCACCTTTTTGCTCCTGCTCCGTCCTCCCCTCCCAGATGAAATCTAATTGGAAAAGGCTTCTCAGTCCCAGCGCCTACAGTAGGGCTTGTTACTCCGCTGCTAACATGTGGGCTCGAGCCTCTGTGCCTTTCATGGGAGAAAATATCGAATTGCACTGAAATAGTATATTTTCCCCCATAAAATGTTAAGTAGGCTTGCGTGAATTTTAGATGCTCTACCTGGCCCTGCAGTAAAAAGCCTTCAGAAGCAGCACAGACGAAAATTCAGCCCAGGTCAGGCTAGCAGAAGAAGCTGGGTTTCCACTTTTCTTCCCTATGTGGTCATCTTAAAAGACACATGCTTTTTGGTCGATTAAAAGGAGGATGTGCCTAGAAAATGCAATGGGGAGGAGAAGATTTTAATATTTACATAAGAAGTATGAAAAAATTGCCTTCAGTAATTCTAGGAAAGAAATACTGTCTTCTAGTAATAGGTGAAACATTTTTTTCTCCGTTTGTAGCTTAGCTTATCTATAGATACCTAGATGGAAAAAGAAAACATTTTTGCAATAATCATGGAGGATATGCTGGTGAAACATCATTAAGCCTGTACACTGGCACAGTATTTGCAAATTACCACGCTGTAGATGCAGCTGATGGCTTTTAATCCCGGACTACCTTTTAACGAACACTAAATCCGGAGCCAGAGTGCAGCTCATGGAAGTGCAGCCAATGAACTAGCGCCCCCGATTGAGGAAAAGGGAGGATTTTTCGTTGTACCCACAGGATTTGGGTATGAATATTTAATGTTCCTTCTCTTTTGATGATTGCAGAAGGCACGACCGGCGGGGCTGAAGGCCCTTGGGGTGGGCATCTTCTCCAAAGGCCCTCCCTGCCCTAAGTGGCTGGCAGGGTCACAGAGGGACAATGTGCAAGGCTTGAATAAAATAGGTAGCATCTTGGGAAGGGGAGGACAAAGTCAGGCTGTTTACATCTGTATTTGCACCCAGCCTGAATAGAAACCCCCAAGTTGAGTGCCTCGAGTCAGGGGTGGCTGTGATGGGCAGTGCAGGGGACAGGGGTGCCCGTGGACAGGGTGCTCCTCGGGGCTGACATGGGGCCGTATGCAGGAAGGGTGCCCAGGGCTGGCCGTGGAGATGCAGGTTTTAGTCCCAAGCTGCTGCTGCCCAAAGTTGTGTGACGGGATTGAAGTTAAAGCGTTGACAGAAATTCTGCGACGCTGAAGCAAACCTCGGTTAACTCTGGCTTCAGCAGAAGAATTCCCAGCCTGTGCTGAGAACTGGATTTGGCTGATGAATTATTTACTTTGATTTTCCTGTTTGGGGGGCGTGGGGGCAACAAATCTCTCTTGTTTAAGGATCAGCTTGCACCAATATATCACTTTTTAAATGTTTGTTCTTTCCCATTTTGATAGTGTTCAGGGTCAAACTGAATAAAAAATAGTTTTGCTCCCTCCAGCATTATATAATTACTGTGATAGATGTTCTCAAATGTTGCTTCCCCTGATTGAACATGAAATACTGTAGTTAGGCTGGCTGTGTTGTGTGTGCGACATGAATAGTTCCTTTTTGCTATGCTTTTAAGGTCTTAAAGTTTCCCATTTCCTGTTCTTTTGATGAGTCATTAACTTCTAATGCTTGTCTCTGCAATTATTGCTGTATTTAAAGTGATTTTCCTAAAAACAGGTAATAGAGAACTTCATAGGCTCTGTTTCTTCCAACCTTTTTTTCTTAAATTTCCTAGTCTCGCTGCCATCAGCAAAGCCCCAAGAGTAGCGATAATGGGGAGATGAGAGAACAGGGAAGATGTTACTGTAAAGATCGTGTTCCCTACAGAGAACTAATTTGAAAAAGGGAGTAAGAAAAAATTGAATTGTCTTGAAACTTAGCGAAAACTCTAGATATGTTTTCAGAATTGAGGTATTTGTTCAAGGTTTTGACTGTGCCTTAATGCAAACTGAGCAAGCTCTAATATTTTGCTAAAAGAAAATTAGCTGGGGAGGTGAATGGAAAAATTTTGGCAGTTTGGTTCTTACGTTTTTGCTGTTGATTGAAAGCTCTCCTGTGAAATTGGGCTTGAAAGGTGGTTTCTGTGCCAAAAATTTCTGATTCTACTTACAGTTGAACCCAAAAAGTTGCAGGATGCTTTGCTGAGTGAACTGCAGTGTTATCAATAAATATTTACTTTTGCAAAGCACTAAGAGCTTGATTTGAAATGCTTTTGTTAGTCTTTACGTATGGATAGGGAAACTGAGGCATGAGGAGTAAGTATGCTTGAGGCCAACAGTTTGATCTTGTCTGGAGTCTAGAGGTATGCAGACATGGGAAACATAAACCACAAACTGGCAAAATAAATAAAAAGGACTTTTTTTTTAAGGATGCATTTTTGGGGAACTCTAAATAAATGGAACATTTTGAGTTGGTGTGAGATGAAACAGTTGTAGCCGGCTGCGTTGACTCCTTTGTTAGACTTGTAATTCTGGCAGTTAATGTAACATTTTGGTAGCACTGAAATGCCCTAGATACTATTTTTCCCCCTTTTTAACCTTCACTGAGACCGTTCTGTTCTTTTTTTCTAGCACAGCCCAAAAGCTAGTGTTATTTAATAACCCAAAGTAGAAAAAAAAACAGCCCTGGGATATTCCAGCATATTCTAGTCACCAGCCTGTTGCATTATCTTTAAACGGGGTTGAAATGAAATCCTAAGATGGAAATCTTTCTGTAAATGTGAAGTATTCCATTCACGGGTGTTTGCTGCTCTATTAGCTGTGCTGTTGGACATGGGAAGAGGGAGAAGTTGTGTGAGGAAGAGGAGGAGCAAGGAAGCAGCGTCCTCTATTGTAGGCACATCTCTCTGAGTGTGTCCAGAGTCCTTTGGCTTAACGTCCTCCTCATCTGACCTTGGTTTTCCATACAGCTCATTACATGTACCTACAGTAAGCGTTGATGGTCTTGGTTGGTTTTGGTCCAGAATAACAAAGCTGCACGTGTATTTTGGTATGGTATTAATTTTTTGTAAAGTTTTGTCCTTAAGAGCATGGAGAGCCGATGCTGCCACAACTCCTCCGCACATCAGAAACAAGTGGGCGCTCTATTTTAGACCAAGACCTCTTCTGTACTGCATGCAGGATTTCACATTTCCACTCAAAAAGCTAAGGTCTCCATCGGGTGTCATGTTGAACTGACAGTTTCTCATAGTCCTCGCCACCTAAGCACTTATAATCCTTATTAGCATTTACTCTTGTCCAGCTGCTTTTCCCGCTCCCCCACGGCAATGGTGTGAGCAAACAAATGAGTCACGTAGCGTGTGTTGTGCTCCCGTGTTGAACAGAAAAAGACGGATCCTGCAATGGGAATGAAGGTGAAGGAAACTTTTCAGGTCCCAGACCCCAAACGTCTCCAGTCTGGAAGTCTCTTTCTGCTCTTGGTATCCCTTTTTTCCCTTTGGAAAAGCCATGTGCTTGCCATGAGAGTTGGAGGACTTACCCTCCCTGCCCTGCACTGTCCAATACAGAGAGCTTTCAAATCCACCCAATGTCTTCATATTGTCTTGGGATTTTGTTGGGCTCTTTCAAGAATAGGAGCATGTTTATAGTCACTGTCAGTGGCACAATTGTCATTAAAGTATCCATATGCTGCTTTCTCATAGACAGATTTTTCAGTATCTCATTAAAAGTATTTATAAATGTACCTGATTCCTTCTCACCCTTAAAATTTTACTGTATCACAGCTATAAGCCACTTACTACAAAAAAAAAGGACATTATCCTCTCTACAGTTATTTTAAAAGTAAAGATAGTTCTGCTTTGATTTTGCTGTATTATCCATCAGTGCAGTTGACATTGTGAACTTTGGATGCTCCAGGTTGCTCAATGTAAGGGCTGCAGAGTGGGAATTCTGCAGCTACTCGAATGTACAGGTCACTTCTGCAGCTTTAGCTAAAGCTTTTAAGCTTCTGACCATTTTTTCTCTTACCCTCTTGCAAAATTGCCTTCTATCTCAACCCATATCATCAGATCAGATGTTTTTAGCTGACATTACAGTGGGGAGAAGTGTCTGTGGCAGCACTGCACGCAGGAGTCACTCTCTAAGCTTGCCTCTCTGTATCTTCTTGCAAAAACTGACTTTTTTTGAAAGAAAAAAAGGGCAGATTTGGGTCTGCAGAGGGTTGACAATTTAGGCAGTGATTTCCCGCAGGATGGTTACAGGAATTCTCTTCTGAAGTGTGTAAAAGGGGA
>JAVCKT010024555.1:0-13294 GCA_032273925.1 Rhynchotus rufescens | reverse complement strand
AAAAGAGCATATCATGCTGTATGCCCTTGGAAATGAATCTCAAGCCCTTAACGCCTTTACTTATTTTTTTGTGACTCGGAGTGTTAAACAGCGCAAATTCGGGACTCCTGAGTGAAGGAGTAGAAAGAAAGTTTGCAGAAATGACAGGGCATCTTTTCAGGCTATCTCAGCTCTGCTTTGAAATGATACCACCCTGATCCAGTATGTCTTTAGCTACTGAAGTGAATTACTGATAGAGAAATGTAATTTAAAGGGACAGGTTCAGAGGAAGAGAAATCCCATAAACAGAGACATGTTTTAGATATAACATGTACTGTGTAGACATTATCCATATATGCATTTAATGGTAATTTACAGACACATAAGAAAATCATACACCTAAACCAAACAAAAGGCATCTATTTCCAAGAGAAGATGAAAATGAAGAGCAATCAAAATAATCTGAAATATCAAAAATACGATCTGCGAGGAATGACTGAAAGAATTGGAATAGCTTTGCTTTAATTTAAAAAAGCTTCCAATCTTTTTTTTTTTTTTTTTTTTACCTTTAATTAGGAAATATTAAGCGAAATACGCTCCCTATCTCCAGATACATAAAAGTCTTCTGCGAAAGAGGGAGAAAAAATTGTTTTCCATATCCAGGAATACATGGACAGGGCCTGGAGGAACAGGCTTAAACTGCAACAAGAAAGATTTAAGTTTGACATTAAGACCATCTTTATTATAAAAAAAATGACAGAGAAGTGCTGGAATAGGTTATCTAGGATGGGACATAATGCACAGCTAATCATAAGAGAATCTGTAAGGACTTTATATACATCTTTCAGAAGAAACAAAGGTCATCTGAGTGAGGGAGCAAATGAAAGGGAGCAGAGGACCTCTTGTGGTTCCTTCTACCTCTGTAGTTTTGTAATTTTCCAAACAGGCAAGAGCACTCTATTTCTTGTATCCTAAACAATCCTATTTGCTTCACTCATCCCAAATAAAATGTTCCTTCCTTGCTGGACAAAAGCAAATGATCTTCACAATGAAAAAGATGGACAAGAAACTGTGACTGATCATCCTGCACAGAACTGATCCACCAGTTGTTAAGTAACAGCCTCTCATTTCTGTTTCTGTCCTTCCAATAGATCATTACAGGGCAATCTGAATTCTAGGTGGCTTTGATATAATGCTACAATTACAAAGGTTAAAAAACCTATTGAAATTCCCCAAAACCTTTCTAGAAAGAAGACACAGCAAATTTGACTACTGGTACATTATCAGCAATTAGAAAGCTCAATCTTCTGCCCTTTGCTAATGGTTTCATTAATGAAGGACTGTGCTGCTCTGAATAGATTCATTTTGATTAATTATTCCAGGTCTCCATCTGCACAAAAAAAATGTAAAAAGGACAGTTTGTCATGATAAAGGCTAGTGAAGTTTTACATACAGCTTTACAATATCAACTCCAGGAATTTCACATTCATGATGTGCACAGAGGAAATGGAAATATATTGGACACATTATCTAATGGGTCCATAGCTGGTACCACTCCAATCATTAGAGATCCTCAGCATTAGGAGGCAATTGGTAGCTACCTGCCTACTGCTTTGAGCAGAGATGGAAACTTTCGTATTTCACCTCCACAGTTACAACTCATTAGTTGTAACACAGGTTAAGATACACTAAGATTCCACAGATTAAGATTACACAGCTTAAGAAACACTAAAATATAAGATATTAATTTATTACACATTATGGTAAAGGCAATTTTCAAATCTGCTGCTTCCCTTATTTGCTCTGTAAATGCCCTGTGCTAGTCAGCTGTAATATTTAACAAGGTAAGACCAAGGAATTCAGTCTTCCTTCTTTTATCTCTGGTTAGGATTAACCAGAAAAAAGTGCTCCTTAGATGCCTGTACCCTGAATAGCCTTATAGCCTTATTTCCTTCATATAGCTGCCACAGAATCAAAGGCAAATGTGACAGAGAATCGTCCCACTGTCTGCACACATACACAGGCTGCTAAGCAGAAAACTGTAAATGATAAATGAAAGGATCCATGCTCCAAGACTCCTCCAAAGCTGAACTGGAACTTCATAAAAAGGAAAGCAGAACTCTTCTATGTTCCTGCTCCGCAATACCGGGCACTCCATTGAGCACCATGACAAGAGGGCTCCCATTCAGCACCCAGCACCGGCGCTTCCCGGACTTGTGGTCATCGCTTCTAGCACCCAGGGTTACCCATTGAGAAAGAGAAATTGCAGCTAAATCTTTAAGAATAAATCAATCAATATAAAGAAAACAATTATCTCTCATGAGGCAACTGCAGGAAATACAGCTGCTGCTATAGGCAGTGATTTTCATACTCTTATTTTTTAAATGCAATATATGATCCTGTTTGCAAGCTAATTTGGGAGTATACAAACAATATTACTAAGAAATCTTTAGAGAAGCTAAGAAGCCGAAAAATGTCAGCATTTTTCAAAACCATAGGAACTTGGTGACTTCCACTTTCCTTAATTTTTAAAATCCCCCAAGAACTAATCTACTTTCTATGCAGGCAGCAACTAAAGTTTTAAAATCAAATTTATTTCCTGTGGCAAAAGACTGAAAGCGCCTGACAGTAATGTTTGGACTTGTTCCCAATAAATTTAAAGATGGGGAAAGCAGTTTAAAGTAAATTGAGAGAACAGAAAGAGGATGAGATATAATAAGGCATCAATATCCAAACTGGAAAGAAGTTTCTCTAAGTGTACTACAAACTTTTAAAAAACAAGCGTTGTCATTTCCAAAGTCAAAATGGGGAGCTACTTAGGCAATTCCCACTGATCTGGAAGGGAGATGTGAGGCATGAATTTCTGTGGGAGGCCCACGCTGTCTTTGCAAAATGATAACTGAGACGCAAGGTCTGACTCTGACCCTGCAGAGACAAGGTTTGGAGAGACAAGGTCTCTGCAGAGCATTTTCTTTATTGTTCCCACAGGGGTTACAGGAAAGCTCTAATATCTAGACTTAAGACTCTCACTGAAGGAGATAGTCAGATAAAAAACATTTAGTTGTGCACTTAAGAAATGACTTTTAAAAGTGATTGCAAAGTTTGAACTTCAAGCTCGTTTTCCTAGACAGAAAACAGTAAACGTCTTCATCCAACATAGCGTTTTCACCATCCACTAACAAATCACCTATCCTTTCCCAGCTCAGATAATTTCTTGCACCCTTGCCCAGCCCAAGTCAGCACTTCTTCTGCCTGATGGAAATCCCACCCTTTTACGAAGGACCTGAACCATCAGATTTGTCATCAAGGGCACGGACTGCCCTTCCTCCTCTGCACCACCTTCAGCATGATTCAGTGACCTCAGAAATTAAGACTAGAGGTCACAACGGCATCATACCTAATATAGATAAAGAAAACCTTCTGCACTGGCATCTTATGCTGCATGCATGGTGGGATGTCTCTGCAGTGTAAGCAACTTCTGCTGCTTTTCTGTCTTCTCCGGATGCCTAAAGGAAGCCAGAGGTCTCGGTGTCTTTCCTGCCTCTTTACAGCTAAGCACTTGGTTAGCTGGGACTCAGGAGCAACTGGTCAGGACAAAGGGACTACCTGCCTTCATTTATCTGCATTGGCGATTTGAAGAAACATTTGATCAAGAATCCTACAGGTGAAAACCAGTTAAATCTCATCATTTCGAATTCCTCTGTGTCAATACCAAGTTAGGAGAATTACAGATCTTCACATTACATTTATATAAAATTAAAAAAAAATCAACTGGCATTGCAAAGAAAACTCATGAGACCCGAGTCAGGCTCTGATGCCAACATCACATCACACTGAGAGCTGAACTCAGCAGCATCAGTTACAAGTACAACTACTAAAAGCAACCACGACAAAGTCACAAGCTTTGCTGTTTAGGAGCAGGTGGGATTTGGACTGTAAGCAAAGCCTAATGTAATGACTGAGAGCACGATAACTTTTGGTCATAGTCTGGTTACTTCAGAGTTAATTTGGATGAAGTCTACTAATATTGTTGGTATAAAGACCTTCTTCATACTTACTGTGCTATGTCATAAACAATTCAGCAGAGCTGGTATTCAAAAGAAATCAGTTACTTTTAGAGATGGAAAATAACATCCATTAACCTGATGTGTTCCAGCCAGAGTGAGAAGATGCATGGGCTCACATTTGGTCAGCTACGTATTCCTTGAAGTTAGGTAACTTTGTGGTTAACTCTGCAAGAACATCACAATGTATTCCGTCTCTGTTTCACCCAGGGAACTTCCACCGATGTCAGTGGGAGTTCTGTGCAAAGAACGAGGATACAGAATATGAGCCTTAGCTGCTAGAATTTAGCTGAAGAGCAAACCTTATGTTCATGCAACCTCTCAATTGTAAGAAGGCAAGCATTCAACCATGACTAATTTAGGAACTAATTCAACATTAAATTGCGGCAGAATGAGGAAGCAAAGTGACAGCTGTTTAATTAAACTCTAAATCCGATTAGATGGTGTTATCAAGAGAAATCCATGGGAGCCTGAGGTCATGAGAATGGTCCTGTTTACAAGTTGCAAATTCTGCAAGTGGAATCGCACCGAATGATGTTAATCGTAGTTTAGCATTAAGATTTCTTCCTCATGCAAAGACACTACCTCACAAGCCACAAACCTGTGCAGTCGATCTGAAGGAGTGACACAGAAAAGCCACTTGTGTTTCATTTTACATGGGAAGCTTCTCAAAAAAGTTTGTAGCAAAAAGATGGCCAGACACTGTCTATGTTAAAACCAGAAATGTATTTGCCTTATGGAAAGAGGAGATGAGCAGCGAGTCCTCGCCTCGTGGTGACAACTGTTGGGGACAACGGCGATGCAGGAGAGCTCCAGCTGGACTGCGCCTCCAACCATGGCTCAACCATCAGCCCTGATGAACATTGACACTCTGGCAACACACTTCCCAGAGACGAAGATGGAGAGGTGGGAGGCAGAACATGAACTCCACGTAGGCCAGCTGTAAATGCCACGAACACGCTGTGCTGAGCACTGAGCTAGGCAGCACGCGTGTCCAGGGCGCCGAGCGCGGCGTCCTGCTGCGCGGCAGCCAACTGTTCTGCTGATCTGGGCGGCTGGCTGGCACGGTGGCTGCAGAGTCAGGTTATTAATACTAGTAAGATTACAGCTGATTAACAAACTGACATTGTTAGGCAGCTGATTCTGTTTATCCACATAATCCTGCGATTAAAAATAAATTATACATTGAGCTTCCAGCCAACTGGGTTTTCTGATGCTCCACATTCATGGATGTTCTGTTTGAGAGGGAAACAGCGCCGATGTTTGGTTTTTATATCGCAGCACAGGCTTCAGAATAACAGGAAGGTTTCCAAGACCAAAGGGTTTGCACCACCACCAAACGCCTCCCTGAGGCAAAGCCATCCCAGCGTCAAGACCCAAGGACGGCAGCTTTTGTTGGTGGGATTTGGATTGCCTCTTTCCTTTCGATTGATCCCAGGGCTACAGGCCCACCACCTGTAAATCCTCTTCTGCTTCATCTGCCAGTTGATAAAAATGAGGGCTTTTACTTCATTACTGCCATCACATTGCAAAAGAAATGGGGTAATGTGGCTCTTCACTAAAACTCAAAAGGTAACCTGCTTACTTAACGCCATCCCTCAGCATTCAAACCTCATATCCAGATGGAGCCCAGATTACTCCATGCTTCTTAGACACACAGTGCCAAGGAAAACGGGAAGTAATGAGGAACTTAATACTGCTGCAAAAATCTGGCCATTCAAAATCCACATAAGAAACAGATTTAGTCAATAGAGATGCCATTTCTGCAGTCTGTTTCTGATCAGGATAACAGAACAAAAGGTCTTGAAGTTTCTTCTGGATGCTAATTCTTTCCGACACGCAATAGCCCTGTAAGGTATCTTCTCTTTATTAAATCTTTGTTAAGTGGCCAGCATTGTACATGGCATAAAAATTAAGGACAATACCTGCCCGGAGGAACAAAGAAACCAGAAGACAAGCACAGATAAAAACCCAGCCACAGGAAGACCCGAAGGAGGACGTTCACATCGCTCTGTCCTCTGCATACACACCATTTGTTTGACAAGATTGATGAACATGATGTGCAGGGGCCTTAAAGAGAAGGTAAATGAAGGAAGAGTAGAAATAGGTGTATAGGGAAGGGATTTGTGTTTCTCATCTCCCACAAGAGAGGTGAAAGCCCGTAGGTGATGCCCGTAGGTGAAGCCCATCACTGCACAGTGAGATTGGGCACATTGACCCCTTCCCCTTGATTCTGGACCACTACAGAGAAACTACTGGCAGATTCCTGTGGCCAGAAGGAAGGACATAGAGAGGTGCTTGTGGATACAGCACTCAGATGGGATGGGGAAGACTGGCATTCACCAGAATGTTTCCTGTAGATTTTGCGAACCACATAATTTCTGACAGAGATCTGAGTGTCTTTTCAAGGCGGGAACTCAGTGTTCTGCAGCTGCGATGCTTCTTTAATCAATGATCTTGTCTGTTTACTGTCTCCATATTGAGATAAATCTTAATTACTGGTCCCTCAACAACAGTAACAGACCATTTAATTTTCTTGCATGTTCGTACAGTTTCCAAAAACCGTATCGGTAAAATTTTTGAGTCCTGATAAAACAGACTCTAAAGGCAGTAAAGGGGGATGCAAAGTATATCAAAAAGTATATGCTTTCTTTCCAGTGAATCTACCCTGCTAGTATTTGAACTTGCAAAAGGGCACATAGCCTATGATTACTTTGATGTACCAGATGAAGATTGTATTGCTAAATGCAATTATCTCATCACTCAAAAGTAAGCCTTTCCTTAAAAAAGTACGCAGAAATGGAACAATTGAACAAAATTACCCATGCATTTAATTGCTGTGTTCAGTTTACAGTTAGTGACATAATTACACAGATGCGAAAAGGTTATAAAGTCGTTACTAAGATCTGTACATATGTGTGAAGGCCACATAGACTTAGGGTCGCATCAGAGTCCTGACTCTATCAAACTTATTATGACACCCGGATCTCGCTCTTTTATTTCTTGTAATTTTGCATTAAAAAATTATATCAATATAACTTGTTCCCAGATGCAAAGTCTACAAATGATATTCTGCCTAGCAGAAAAATGTGTATTAGAAACAGCTTGTTTCAGAAAAAGAACAAACTCTCTAACAAAGACAGAAAGAAACTTTCTGCTTCATGAGTTAATAAAACTTACTAGCCATTAGGTCAAGAAAGGTGTAAAGCTACTGAACAAGACATATAATGCCTTCCACTTCTAATTCCACTTCTTCTCTTGGTGGTCAGTTGAGGTGCAAATTATGATTTCTTTTGTTTTGGAATTAAATACTTTATTGCATTTGTCATACTCCAGAATAATCACACACAGTTCAGAATGTCAATTCAAAACTTGATTTTGGAGCCATAATACTTTACCATGAGCACTGAGATGAATCAAAGGATGTTATCATGTCTCCCTTGTGGGACAAGGGTCCAAGGACTTCCATTAATATTTCTTCTAGTAAAACTCCACTGACACTACTAGTATTTATTATTTGTATTAGAGTAACCCTATTCAGGCTCACCATGACAGCTGGGGCTCAATATGTAGAGCATTATCTATAGTAGGAGACACTTTCTACACCAAGGAGCAAACTTCAGCACCCAGATCAACTGATTGTCAGCCCTGGTTGGTGAATAAACTGATTCCTGTTTGTTGAACTAATCTAGGAATGAGAAAAAGCACTCCAGCAGAGTCTGACACAGCTCAGTTTTCATTTTCTTGCTGAAAAAAATGCTCAGTAAATGTTTAGATGTTTTAGTTTTCTTTGCATTTTCTTTTCCAACAATGTTTTGGGAAATACGTGGTCCTCATATTACATTAAAACAAAACATAAGAAGAAAGATGAAATTGCTTTTGTTTATGAACCATGCACTCCTCAGAAACCACTGAGGGTTTGGGTTTGATGGGTCTTGATTTGAGCTGTTATGGCCCTTTTATTTTTTTTTCATATGTAACTTTTGTTTTGCTTTATCTTAAAAGTCTGTCTTAATCTAGCATGAAGCAAGGTGCAACTGAAAAATGTACAACCTTTTCCCCATGGAAATTACGGATTCAATTAGATTACTCACCCCTTGGAGAACCTGCATCTGTGGAGGAATTTAGAGGCCCAAATTGAGGGGAAATTAATTACCTAATTATCAGATATTCTGCAAGGAGGTGTTCCCTCCACCAGGAACCTCCATCATCCCTTCCCCAAGGAAAGAGATGTCAGATTCTCCCAGACTCAGGACAAGCAATCACTGTCTCCAAAATCCCTTGCATCTCTGCCATAAAAGCAACTGCAGTCCCTGAATTAGGCAGACATGCTCAGCTCACATGACATTACACTGCACTTGCGTTACATATTTTTTTTAATGAATTAGGTCCACAGGAAATAACTTCAGACCTTCCCTTCCACTCTAAATTAATCTGACAAGATGATCTCATTAGATAATCTAACCCCTTAGGTGACGGGAAATGCAAATTAATAGGGACATGAAATAGAATCCGCAGTACATTTGCATGCTTGATTGTGTCTTCCTTTACTGTCTTAAAAGCTATAAATGTGCATAGTTTGTCTTTTTTAAGTGTCTATCACGATCAATGTGTATCAACAGTGACTGAGCCTCTGGCTGGGGCCCACTGCTTTGCAGAAGCTACGACACTGAATTCAATTAGGTAGAGCTTCCTGAAAAGACAAGTATTATGCTAAAACTGTCTCAATTTCCTGCTGAGTAGAATGGTCATGTCAGGATCCAGTGACCACTGGATATTTACAAAGAAAGATGATATTTCCTGATGTGTGGAGAAAGAGTCTGCAATTGAAAATGACTTCAAACAAAAGAAACTCTGGAATCACTTAAAATTTAGAAAAAAAGGACATCAGACGATTGGAGAAGATGGAAAACAGAAGCCAATATTTTTTGTTTTTATATACTTAGAGAAGTATAGAAAGGACAAGGAATTGAAATTCCTGGTTTTAATCAAAATTCCTAGTTTTTGAAGATGCAAATGTGTAACAGCCATCTATCTGCTCCTTTATCAGAAAAACCCCTCACTCGATATTTTGTTGAATGGATTTACAAATTAGAGCACTTGCAAAGGAAATCACATTTTCTAGAGAGAAAAAGTGTCTATTTTTGCACAGAAATGTGATGATCTGAGATATTCTGACTCCAGAATTATTGTTGGTTATTTTGAATATAAAAAATGTAAACATATGAAAACCATAAATTAACAGGTTATAAGACTCCCTGTTTTGAGACCTACATATGTGAGAAATTCAGCTCTTGTTTCATAGCATAGTTACTTGCTGATATAAGAGTATTTAAGGATACTTATAAATACACCTAGATCTGATGTATCCTCTTAAGTTCTCTAGAAACTCAAATTTGCATTTACCCAGAGCATATATTACATGTGCATAATATACATAAAACACATACTCATTATAGTTTTCTGATAGACCCTCTTAGAAGGGTCACCACATGCTAGGAAAATGGAGCAGAAACAAAATACCAAGAACATTAGTTTGGAAACTGTAGCTATTTCTAACATTCTCAGGAAACCATAAATATTTGTTAGTGACCCCAAAAGCTGTGCCCGTGAAAAGGCCTCAGAGTCTGCAACATGTTCTGTCTTTTTTAACCATAAAAATAGCTTTTCATTTACTCAGACATCTAAGGAACAATTGCCTGGGAAAGCCTTCAGCTATGATGAACACCTCTCGTGTTTTCCCGCATTGCTGAATAGCCCTATTAAGGGTATCACAGATGGAAACAGGAATAGTGGGACAGCCTCAATAGGAGAGAAAGGCAATAGCCACCTGATGATCTTATAATGGAATGCTTCATGGATGTTTAAGCAGCCAGGAATGGGGCTATATAAGGTCTTCTTGCTGAAATCGTTACATGACTTACAATTCTCTTCCTGTTGCAAGAAGGCTAATAAGTGAAATTTGTCAATTTAAGGTCATTTTCTAGGTTCAAGATGTGTTTGCCCTTTGTTCTTCTTTTTTAGGAGTCAGAGCGGGTCATCTGGAAAAGGCCCTGCATTTCAAACTGAGTTTGCTCTGCCATGAACCAGAACCAACACAGCTCTGGTGATAGTTCCATTCTCTGTGACCACCATGGGAAAACAGCTCATAGTAAAAAGGCAATTTTCATTAGCAATTTGACACACTTCCCACATTCACACCAATTAAATCTGTGGCACTGTTATATAGTTGGCTATCCATCTATAATAATATTGCTATAATAGCCCTAATCAATAGATAGATGCAGATTGAAAATATACAGGCATATTAGCTGCACACGCATGAATGCACAGACAATTATGTACTGTAAATATATATGTGAGTAATCTATATCCACACACATATGCACACAACTGTAATGCAAAATAGATTATGAGGCACTCCCGTTAACAGAAAGCACATACTTGATTCTACACACATGGAGACAATACTTTTCATCTTATATATAACACATTTCTATCTCATATATTTCATACCACAAGTATTTTGAAAACATCACGATTCAAGTCTTGACCTCACTGAAACCAACAAAGGGATTTGGCTGGTGGCTTCAGTAAAGCCAAGCTTCTTTCTGACCAGTGGTATGAGGCAAGACCTGAAGAAGCTGCCCTAATGTGCCATTCTGTGGACAGATCCTGCACTTCCACCAAGCCCTTCCAATGGCAGCCTTGAGGACTGAGGACTGATTCTTCAGACAAAACTGATCAATGTAATTGGCTCTTATGCTAATAAGGTATGAAAGATATCAGGGCTTTTCCATCAATTAGCGATGATCTGGATTACAGTATTTTTGTTCTGAGCGTATCTCGACCTGTTCACAGCAGTTGATGTGGGACCACCACACAAGGATGGAGCTGGTAGAGCTGTAGGGCACAGCAGGAGCACCAAGTCATGTGGGACAGCAGAGACTGAAGTCTTAATGTGGCTTCTGAATGATGGGCAGCAAGAATACCTTCAAAGTGGCCTTCAACTGAGGACCTGATGTACATGTGCTTTCCATCTGTTTCACTTCAGAGCGCTGCATTTCTCATCAGCAGCAAGAAAAGCTGCACAGGAAGCATATTTTGATGGAATAAAACTGTACACTAAAGAAATCCATATATTTTCAGACAACAAATATGGCCTTTTCAGGCAGGTGCTTCACAACAGCTCTGATTCCCAATCTGCAGCTTTGGGGAAAGATTTAAGTGCCTAAGAATAGAGTGCCAATTAGATGCTCTAAGATATCATGCTTGGCCTCCAGATGCTCTTCCAGAAGGGCACAAGTCTCCTGCAGGTCCTGTGTGATACCTGCCAGTCCAGGATGGATGGCTCAGACTTTAGGGCATCTATAATGGTATTAGACACCTATGTTTAGGCACCTGGATGACTGCCTCCTTCCTTCCCCTTGAGACAGGTGGGCAACTTTCCAACCTGCCTTCTTTGTGTTTCAGCTTCCTACCTACACAGGGGCCATAGCACTTGCTCTGTCAAGAGCAGAAGTAAACATTATTTTAAAATAAGTGAAAATGTGGTACACACTGTAACCAACTCCTGGGATTTCAGTCAGAGCGCCCGTATCCCAGTGAAATAAGCCACATTTTAGGTAGCACTAAGACAAGCCATGCTGACAATGAATAAACTGTTCAGTTTGGACACAGGAGGTGAAGTCACATCTCGGCAAGGTCCTGGTGGCACAGTGGCACTGGATGCACTTTACAGCAGAGGTGAAGCGACTGCAAATGCTTTATGCACTCTAAGGATTAAGTCCCAATGACAATTTCTCTTTTTTTAAGTAACTGGAGTATTGCATGATACACATATGAGTTTTATGGCCTCTGCGGAGTTGTGAACTTGTTTTATTTGTGTAGATTAATATGTCATGGATTATTAATGAGTTACGTTTGTCCTCTAATAGGGAGTATTCATCTTCCGCAAGCTTCTTAAGCTCTTCAATTTTTGTGTGCATGAACACTCAGCATAAGTTTGTGGATTTCCCAACCCTATTTAAAACCCAGTGGAAGTGAAACAGGCAGCTTCTGCTAAAATCTTTTGATTTAATATAATCTATTTTGAAATCAGCAAGAGAAAATTTCTACTTGCTCCTTCCTACTTTGGCTGTACAGCTTTAATTTTTGATAAGCACAAGCTATAGCAAAGATGCATAATAGACTTTCTTAGGGAAATGCTATGAAAAAGTGCTAATAAAAATGCAGGGAAAAAAATCAATCTTATTATTATTTCCTACCTTTGCTCCTTGAATCTTTTTCCTTTTCAAATAGCTTATTGATTTCACTAACTTCATAGCAAGTCCACAAAAGCAAAGCACACAGAGGGCAGAAACAAGATTACTTGCATTAATACAAGCAGATACTGTACAGACATCAGAGACATAGTACAGTTAAGAAGATGAGAGAGAGTGACACACAGGAAAATTAAATTATTGACTAGGCACATGTCTAACAGATAGGGGAGTCTTATTGTATATAGGAATTAAAAAATGGCATATATATATATAAGGACATAAAGTAAATTTAGAAAGCATAGGTATAATCAAAGATTCAATTCTTTACTCCTTACTCAAGCAAAAATGACTTTAAACTTCAGAGGCCGCTTTGCAAGATGACCCTGACAAGGAGTTCCCAGTTCCTGCTGGAGAAGCATCCTTGAAACATCCTGCTGTGCCTCTTTTATGAGCCACTGAAATGAAGGACAAAGGGATCAAATCCACTTACTTGGGGCAGTATTTTATTTGCTAGCATAACTGTAAGCAAGCACAGTGACCATTACTATCTTTATCTGGGCATTCTCACAGCAACTTAAAACACTGAGAGAACCTCAAAAAACGGGTTATGTGTGTCCGACACAGCCCGTCTGTTTTTCCTGAATCTCTTTGCTGGACTAGGAAAGACACTACCTTACTCTACAAACTTTCCCTCCTTACATTTTCACTCTTGAAGTTCAAAACAAGAGAAGCCAGATTGAGCAGGGAACACCGCACTTTGCTTTTAAGCAAGGATTTGTCGTTTTTAAAATCCAATCCACAAAATGCATTGGATTGGTATGATCCGATACCACAAAATGCACTTGTGAATCAAATACCTGCTTGCAACATAGAAAATAGTAACTTCTGTGTCCAGTTTAAAGATGAGTTAACTGCTGTGTGTTGCACAAGATCCAAGAGGCAGAAACTAACTGCAGGCATGTGGCTCCCTGGCCATCATACAAGTGC
>JAVCKT010024551.1:0-12206 GCA_032273925.1 Rhynchotus rufescens | reverse complement strand
AGCTCAAATCTCATTTTCATCTCTTTTTATGTATGTATTCCATAAATGCCCTCCCAGGTACCTTCAGTCAAAAGATGGTACCTTGGGAGTCATTAGATACCATCTGTGTTATCAGATGTGTCACCAGGTTTGTTTTGTGTTCAAGGATTCAGAACTGAATGAGTTAAGGAAGACTATCGAACTCCTGAAGAAGCAAAATGCTGCTGCCCAGGCTGCCATTAATGGAGTCATCAACACACCTGAGCTCAACTGCAAAGGTGAGAAGCAAATGCTGCATTTAGCAGCTTTACAGTACTCAGGAGACATGAGTCTTCTTGATAGGATCTGGTGTAACTGGGCTTGTCAGACATCTATTTTGTCTCATGCTCTAGTTACTTTTTTTTTTTTATGGTATAACATGGGTTTTTTTTTTATGCATATCTATGTAAATAGTACAATACCGTAGAAAATGAAAGTATTAAATGATTGAGAAAGCATTTGGTAATTCACCCTTCTAGATACTGACATGAGATGGGAGCAAAGAAAGCCCTTCTCTAGGCCATGGAAAGCTGTGTAATGACCTTTTTTTTTAAATTTTCCATAATTTTCCTGATTTTGACTGAATGCTATCTTGGACTATCTCACTTCTCTTACATTGTTTGACACTGGGTGAAAAGGTTGGAAGGATCTGTGGCTAAATTTTATTCTCTTCATGAGAATCAAGGCCTAGGCAAGGTCACTTTGAACTGTGTCGGTGCAAATGTTTGCAAATGTCTCTATTTTCCCAAATACTTCTTTGAAATCGAATGAGCACAGATGCTTGAACTTTGTAAATAATTTTGCCACTGAAGCCCCTGCTTGCTCAGGTCCTGGAGGTGCTCAGCCAACAGACCTGCGGATCCGAAGGCAGCACTCTTCGGACAGCGTCTCCAGTATCAACAGCGCTACCAGCCACTCCAGCGTGGGAAGCAACATAGAAAGTGACTCAAAGAAAAAGAAGAGGAAGAACTGGGTGAGTGTATTTGAGCTGATTGCGTGAGGTTTATATAAAATTGTCGGAACACGCACAGCGCAGTCTAGTCATTCAACTCCTCCTCCCTCCGTTTCATGCAGCAGGTCAGCACAAGGACTATGCACTGTTTAAATCCTGTGTAAACTCCCTTTTGGAGATTTGAGTCATGAGTGATGAATATGCTTGAGTTGCCTATGCGTAGGAATGAATTTTGCCATAGCAGCCCAAAAGAGCTAGTCTTAAAGCAGAAATAATTATCAAAAATGAGTTTTGGCTAAAAGAAATACGATGTCCAGCCCCTTAGGGAAAACTCCACATCTGTCATTAAAGTAAAAAACAAACCCATAATGAGAGATTTAAATTTATTTTTTTCTTCTTGGCTTATAGTACTTTCTTCTTTCAACTGGACATGCTGTACATTCTTTGAGATCTCTGTATGGAACATTACAATGGAGCTCTACAAAAATAAAAACACTTTTGTAAAAAATACTAGACATTTAGTAGATAGACTTTTATTCCTCGAGGTTTTGCAATACTTACCCTTCATTTCCACTTTTTCCTTCTTTGCTCATCATTTACTGTGTACAAGGTACCCTGTACTGGAGGAAAGGTACATCCTATTAAACTCCACATTGAATTAGACATATTAGACAAATTCCACATTGAATTAGACCATAACTACCTTTAGTGACCTTAGTCTTATTCTAGTTTGGATGAAAGTCCCTAGATCCTATACTGTAGCCAGCAAATCACTCCACGCCTTCCTTCCCATTGAATTTAAATCTTCTTAGATCTTTAGAGTTTACATATAAATCTGTCGTGCTACAAAGTGATGTCTGAACTGGGGAAAGTTTGATTGGTATTTGCATGTGATCCTCTTTGAAACTTTTGTCCTGTACAATAAGACACAGTTTCTTGAGTAGGATTTTATTTAAATTCTTTGTATTCCAGTAGTTTCACTTCAGTATGTTGCTAGCTCCTTTATAGCAGTAGTATTTCTTCTCTGCCCCTAAAATCATTGTTTAAATGGAAACAATGTCATCTCCAAATCCTTGTCATGCTGATTTATATGTTAATTACAGACAAGGAAAATTGCTGTAACTTGTAAATTGCTAGTGAGTCACTCTCTTTCTGTGAGATAAATTTTTGGGAATCATTAAGCCTTAGTTAAGATAAACATACCATTTCAAAAAATATGTTATAGCTTATATTCTTTGTTATTGTAATCTACAACAGCTTATATTTTCCATTCAATACAGGATTATTTTAAAGGGAAGTTAAGGAAGCTTTTCTTTATAGTAAAGAGGAATAACTACTATAAAGAGAAATAAATTATAAAGAAGAATAGATTTTAAAAAGTGGAAGAAACGAGACCATAGTTTGTATTCTATTGAATATGAGCACTATGTTGTAAAATGAGGAAGCTAAATCAGGATTTTATTGAGAAAATAGGAAAGTTGTGTTTGCCTCACACATTATTTCACAGTTACTAGTGACACTCTCAGCCAAACTCTTTTCCTTATATGCAGAAACAATGAAGTTGACTGTTCAGCTAAAACAAAAGTTTCAACATTCCTTACCACAGCAATCTTAGCCTAATTAAAAAAGACTTTCAGCTCATGTTAAACCAGACTCTTTGCAACATGTAGTCTGTAATAGTGATAAGCAGTGTTTAGCTGCAGCTTCAGGATAACATCAGTTTAGTCGCATTAATATTCAGCTTTCTGCTTGTTTCATAAATTCTTGTTAAAAAGGACTTTTTAATTGCAGATTAGTAGAGAAGATTCCATGTCTTTTGCTAGTAAAATACCCTTCCCAGCAAAGAATAAAATATTATCTTGTTTGTTAGCCAACGATTTCTTATGAATAATGGTGAAATGTAGTTTAAATAGTAAAGAGATCTGGATCTTATCTCCCCCGAGGAGCGTAAAAACGAATGAGTGTTTGAACCACCCATTTCTAGAATAGGTAGGGCTAGTTCTAAAATTCTGTTGGCATTTGTTGATTATTGGTCATGTGTGTCTTAGAAATCCAAAGCTTTCCTAGTCATTGGCTTTATCTGTTAAAACATGTCTTTTTTCCTTCCCCCTTCTCCTCCCTTTTGCTTGCGCTTCTTCCGGCAGGTCAATGAGGTAAGGAAGACCTACTTTAAAGTATGAAATACAAAGCTAACCCACCCATTTACGTGACTAACCCTTTCAGCATCATTAACCTGGTCTGAGCCATGATACGATAGAGCTGCAAGTTACAACATCGCTGTAAAACCCACTGCACTGCACTAAATTGTATGTTTGTTATAAAATAGCTGTGTTAAAAATAGGAGGCGTTGATATCCAGCCCTATTTGAAATTTACCATATTAATCTCATTAAATAGTTTACAGAACAAAAGACCTTTGTTTTTATTTTCTTTTACTCCTGTTAAAAAGTGCATATGGCTGTGTTATTTGCATTATTTGCATGTTAGAGATTTTACTCCATGTTCTTGTTGTCTGTTTTCGCTTTTAATGATGTCTCCACTGTTGTGGTGGTGTTTTCTTTCAGTTACGCAGCTCCTTCAAGCAAGCTTTTGGTAAAAAAAAATCTCCCAAGTCAGCATCTTCTCATTCAGATATTGAGGAGATGACCGATTCTTCATTACCCTCCTCACCCAAGCTACCACACCACAACTCGACCGTTTCTACCCCTCTGCTGAGAGCTTCTCATTCCAATTCTCTGTAAGTGGCTTTTTATTTTCTTTTGTAGGAAGTGATTTGCAAGTACCAAATCCTAATTTTGCAGGACCCTGTAGGCCACTTTCCAGAACTAAATGGATTCTGTATGAGAATCTGTAAATATGTACAAGCACTTCAAGAGTTTGACAGCTGTTCAATGGTCCTACTTCTAAGGGATGTTTCCCCTATATCTCAAACAGAAGCCTTGTTCTGTTGAGTGCGTTGTATCTGATAAAATCCTCAACAATAAGCAAAGATACTGCTGTCCACTCTATCTCTGCTGTAGTCTGCATAGATCACAAGCAAAAGGTAGGGAAGTTGAATTTGTACATAAGCTGATTCCCTGTCCAGTGCCTTAGCATTGCTAGGAAGCCAAAAATCACTACAGCTTTATCACAGCATAATTTAGTATTTCATTGGGGTGTACGTACCTCATTGCTGCCACTGCCTCATCCTCCCCTTGCCCTGATTCTGCTTCGTCTCAGTCAATTCCACTGAGCCAATTCAACAGGCTAAATTATTTGAAACGTAATATGACACAAATGTGAATATTTTTTTTCCTGGGTTAGTGAGTTCCTTTGACTCAGTTCCAGGGGTGACAGCAGGGCATGAAAGCACTGCCAGGAAAAGGCTGAGCAATGAGGAGAGAGAAAAAAAATGTTCCTTTTGGTAGCAGCAAGGTACTAGATGGCCTCATCTGTATGACCAAAACATACCCATCTGCTTGTGTTTGTATGAGAAAGAAATATAGGCTTTAAAGACAAGATTTCTCCCTTTGTTGCTTTTCTCACTTTACATTCATGGGAAAATCACACGTGATCTTGATGTTTCCTTTCGGCCACCTATGAAATGAAACTGAACAATTGCCTTGGAGCACCACTGAGTCTAAGTTCACATTTATAGCATTCTTGGAAAAATCTGTAAAACAGATTTTCCGTCACTTTTGCCTGTTATTTCTTCACTTCAGTAGGATCAATACAGAAAGTTGTCATGATAGCACTGACAAACGTGGTTATCAGACAGCCTTATGGACCTGTAAGTGTTGTACAGATCTTAGAACCTGACTGCAAATCAAATCCATTTCAAGAAGGACCCAAACTTGCATTTTTGCCCATCACTTGTTTCCATATGAAGGTGTAAAAGCAATAGCAGTGCTTCCGGCTAAATAATAGTGGTGCAATGTTGGTATTGGAGGATAATCTCCTGTGAATTTTATCAAGATTTTCCAGTCTCATGATCCTAACTCAGGGAGTTTCTTGTGATGGCAAGAAGTCATGCTTTAGAGCTACCAAGCCAGAAAATTTGCAAATGATGATCCTGTCTATCAGCAGTCTGAATGCGGTGTGCGTGCATCTCGTCTCGACACGACTCTTGAAAGCAATAAGCCTAAACACATGCTAAGGAAGAGTGTTTTGGCTTACTGGCTTTTTGGTGGGGAAAACATTTCTGATTTACCCTCATGTAGGGAGAAACATTTTAAATGAAATCTCCCTCAAAGCATGCAGCTGCGTACTTGATCTTTATACAGATATTCCAACTCTTATGCTGAACTGTTACTCACCCAGAATCTTTCTTGGGAGGAGGAGAGAAAGAAGGGCACCACAGATTTTTATTTTCTTTGTAAGCACGAGTGCTTTCAAGTGTGCAGGAATTCATCATGCTTGAGTAGGTGTAGAGTTGCAAAGCCCTGCAGAGTAGTTCAGGGCAGCCCAGCTGTGTACACCTGGTGAGCTTTAAATCTTTCCTTAAACTCATCAATCTGCAGCTGACTGCTGCTACTGCTGCACCCCCTTACCTTACTTAGGTTTTGACTTGAAAATATTTCCTTTATGGCAACTACCATGGAAAAAAAAAAGAAAAAAAAAAGCAGTATTCAATAGTAGGTGATTTTCAGAATTCTCTTTCATAGACTGGTTAAAGAAAGATTATCTTCAAACATATCTGTTTGACTAGTCCCTAATTTTTCCATGAATTGTTTAACACATGATTTGTGTTATCATTCATGCAGTAAACCAAACCTGTTGCCTCCTTCGTGCAGAATGAGAGGTTGTCTTTTCACTTTCGCTAATAAATGCCGGGGAAACAATATGAAAATTAACAAGTAATTTAATTTAATGCCTATTTTTTGATCTTCGGCAGTATTTCTGAATGCACAGACAGTGAAGCTGAAACAGTCATGCAGCTACGCAATGAGCTGAGAGACAAAGAGATGAAGTTGACTGATATTCGTCTGGAAGCCCTCAGCTCTGCTCATCAGCTCGACCAGCTTCGGGAGGCCATGAACAGAATGCAGGTAGGAAATAACCGCCCCAGATATTACAGGGTGACTACAGTGGTCACCCCCTGTCCAGTTTTTAAACTAATTCTGAAGTTTTTGACCGCTTGTCAAAAGTCCCATTTTGCTTTCTTGCAATTTTATGTGCAATGTTCACTTAAAAGTACAATGGAATTAATTTTGCCTCCCTGAACTCTGCAGCCATAGTAATTTCAGCCCTGAAAACCCATGGCGAGGCCGTTTGATTGACTAGTCTCTCAAACTGTTGTCATGCTCTACCTCAAAGTGGCTGCTTTTCTGTGTTCAGCAAATTCCATGTATTTATGTTTTGTAGGATGTTTTGAAAAGTTTTATGTCAGGGATGTTAGAATAATTAAAGATCATTACTTTATTACAATAGATGAAAGTATTATGAAAATTGCATTTCTACTAAACTAGTTCTTTTCCCAGTTACTTTTGTTTACTGCCTTTGAAGTGTATGTTTTCACTGTGCCTCCTGACTACTGAATTGTCTTTTAAAGAGTGAGATTGAAAAATTGAAAGCAGAAAATGATCGGCTGAAATCTGAAAACCACGGCAGCTGTAGCAGGGCTCAGTCTCAGGTTTCCATTTCATCCTCCCCAAGACATTCAGTGGGTCTCTCTCAACACAGCTTGAACCTCACGGAGTCAACCAGTCTCGGTGAGTTAACGAGAAAGGCAGTGGGCAGGTTTTATCCTGTGCTTGGAAGAGTCAGTTTGGTTAGTTAGCCATGGATAAATAAAAGCAGGAGAATTATTAGCAGCTGAGGTGTGGAAATATGTCAGGGGCTGACAAAACGCCTTCTCTTCCAGTGTCATCAGAGGTCTGCTCCACCCAGCACGTGGCTGTCCAGTTATGAGCTCAGCTGCAGAGAGCTGTGTTCAGAGCTGTTTAATGGTGCACGTTTGCCAGAACCTACCATTTGGTAGGAAGGAAAATACAGAGTGACTAATAATTTTCAGTGGGTTTCCCTTTTGAAGAGTAATTTTCATGATTGGTAGGGAAGTTAGTAAACTTGGTTCTCATGTTTTACCTCTGGGCATAAGAAGCCCAAATGTGTTTTATTTGAGCACAGTTAGAAGTATGAGTGTAAACCAGCACAGCCTTCACTGTTGGTTGGTGATTTCTGTTCACAGACATGCTGCTAGATGACCCTGGCGATGGCTCGGCACGGAAAGAAGGAGGCCGGCATGTTAAAATAGTGGTGAACTTTCAGGATGAAATGAAATGGAAGGAGGTGAGTTGCGTTTCATCCCCAGACATGAGCTACTCTGGATTTGAATTCTCTGCCACGTTCCAGTCTGTTTTGTAGGGTTTTATTTGCAAAACATTTTAAAAAAGAAACTTATCAAAATAAGTTGCCACTAGTGATAGGCAAGGCAACCTGGAAATGTTAGGAATACATTTCTTCCCGAAGAACTGACTGGTCCAGACTGGGAGATCTGCAGCTTATTGTTCTAGTTCACGGTGTCCTCACAGATGCAAGCATCGTGTTTTTGCACTGCCCCCTTTCACATGTTCTCCATTATCCAGTAGTTTAAAGAATCATAAACACCCGGATTCATTTCAAATATTGTATGCTGAAATCCACTCCACATCTGTAATACATGCACGAATCTACTGCACCTTCTTTGCCATGTATGAACCTGGTTATATCACGTTGTGAGTACCTGTTCTGTAATAAAAGTGCATATAAGGAATAATTTGATACCCAGCGTGTGTGTGTGTGTATATATCTATATATAAATATATATAGTAAAGGGATGACAAAAACTTGACTAGAAATAAAACTCAGAAATAAAATTCTTCTTTGCATTAAATATTTTTTTTGCATTAATAAATGACAGCCCTAGGTAGGCAACCTATGACTATTTTGCTAATTCTGTTGGAGTGCATGGTATATGCAGTCTGTAAAGTTGCCACGTTTTCTGAATAAGAAAATATTTTCTTACGTGTCATTGCACCTGAAGTCTTATGAGAGGAAATCAGTTTTTCTTTGGTGAATGTTTCATAGCAGTACAGGTATAAGGGAATGGATGAGTGAATTGGACTGTTTTTTTGTCTCTGCCTTAGAACTCGGAAACCAAATTGTAAACTAAAAGTGATATACTAAATATATTAAATTGTAGATTTTTTAATAATTTCACTGCATTTCTGTCTAACATCATTTCTACAAGTAAATAGGACAAAATTTTATGGTGTAGCATATTGGCGTAACCTATTTGATAGAGAAATCATAGAAAGCTGAGCGTGCCACGAATGATTGTCACATCAAATTCAATTTGTGCTGGTTTGCACTCAGGACGCCAGGCCCCGCGCTTTCCTCATCGGCTGCATCGGCGTCAGTGGCAAGACCAAATGGGATGTCCTGGATGGCGTCGTTAGGCGGTTGTTCAAGGTAAACCAGTGCCGTATGCTGTGAGGTTGGATGCTCCCGTTCAGTGTTCCCAGCTTTTTTGACCGTCGGACACTTATGCAGGAGCTCTGGTATATATTCTACTGTGAATTTGAGTGTGTGTCTAAGAGACACTGCGTGTTGTTCCTCTAGCCTTGCCTCTTACAGACACTCAGCATGTGAGCAAGCAAAGCTTAACTCTCAAAGGGTTTATTGCTATTGCAGCATAGCACCCTCAGGCACAAAGGTTGCAATATTGCCTAAATTTCCCGATGTCTTTTTCACTGTAGGAGTATATCATTCATGTGGATCCAGTGAGTCAGCTGGGACTGAATTCAGACAGTGTTCTGGGCTATAGCATTGGGGAAATCAAACGCACCAACAGTGCAGAGACGCCTGAACTGCTGCCCTGCGGCTACCTCGTTGGAGAAAACAACACCATTTCAGTTGCTGTCAAAGGTAATTCCTCCTGATTCCTCAGTGGTACTTCATAGGAATTATGGTTTTATCAAACTCTGCTGCATCAAAAGGCTCAGAGGAGTGACAGCTTCCTCTTGTATTTCTTTTTGCTGTCTCTGTATTCAATTCATTGGCATTGTAGCCCTTGCCTTTCGATAAAAACAGCACTAGACACTGCAGAGATTTAGTGGCCCTTTATAAATTCAGCAAATTTCAACATGTAGTAATAGAAACAATTACACACATAGCACCTGAGAGTCTCTCCTTAGGTAAGAAAGGATCCCAGAATCCATGATGTCTTGAGCTCTGAATCTTCTTGGAAATAAATGTTTTTGAAATGCCTTGTTTTTTAAATTTTGCATCGGTTTCATTCTGCAATGCTAATGAGAAAGTAAGATTGACATTTCTCCCGTAAGTCCACTTGGGAAGTTCAGCACATGTCTATGGCAATTAACTGAAATTATTTTGATTTCCAAATATTAGTATAAGAAATCAATTACCTTGTGTAGGAAGCAGAAAATCAACCAGGAAGTATCCTAGTTTACCGAAACTTGGTGCAAACCTGGAACATTCTGCTTAGTTAGAATATATTGTTCAATAACATAATCTCAGTCAAAATGTTGCTTAAGGACTAGCTGTGTCTGTAAAGCTGCAAGCCAACTTTCTTGAACTTGCAATGGCTTGACTGGTACTTTGAAGGTTCATGTGTGATAACATTTTTCAATAATATATAAATATAATTAATGGGAATCAGTTATTCGCTTACACCTTTGAGATATAAACCTGCCTATATAAATATTTAATATTCCAACCATCGGGATGCAGATATTTCTGTCTGTGTCTGATCTGCCAGCTTCCTTTTCTGCTGTGTTATTGTCAAGCATTGCATGTTTTCCTGAGCCAATTTTGCCTAAGGTGACTGCTGATATTGCGTAAATGCTTATCAGTAGGAGTTTTATGTTAGGGAAGATAACCATCAGCACACAGAGAAGGAGTTTAATTACAAGTGTTTGGGAAAGTAGGGGGAGTTGATGATAACTGTTTTTTGTTTTGCTTTGCCCTTTTTTTTTTTGGTCTACAGATTCAAAAGTAAACAGGTAAATTCTGTATGAACGTGCTGTACACGACAAAATAACAGTGAAAGTAAAGGTTCCTGGGTTCCGATGGAATCCTTTTTATAACTTTTATCCAGAGAAGGGCTTGGATGCAGTAGATTGTGGATGAATAGTTTAAAAAACGGGAGGGCTGAAAGGCTGCAGGATGCATGTCCTGCACTCCCTGGGACTGCTCCATATGTCTGCCCTGCTTCATTGCGAGGGGTAACAGGAGACAGGGAAAGGATTTGTGTCTGGAGTCAGGAACAGCTTGGTTACCCTAAGTCTAAATCAATTTTTTCCAAGTTATATTTGGGGTATTTCTCATGCTATTACTGGGTACATTGAGAAAAACAAAAATTTTCGACTCTCTCTGGTGCCTAATTGGTTGCTTGAGCTAACTTTGAATTTCTTGCTACTTCACTAGTAGGATACTTCTCAGCATTACAACTAATCAGTGTAAAAAAAAAAAATAGCTTTCAAATTTTTGATAATGTAGAGAGAAAAAAAAAAAAAAGCCATTTCCTAAAGGAGGAATCTTTTCTTTTGCAGGTATCTGTGAGAACAGTTTGGACTGCCTGGTGTTTGAATCGCTGATTCCCAAGCCGATCCTGCAGCGCTACGTGTCTCTCTTGATGGAACACAGACGGATTATCTTGTCTGGCCCTAGTGGCACTGGGAAAACATACCTGGCGAATCGCCTCTCTGAGTACATGGTCCTTAGAGAAGGCAGGGAGCTGGCTGATGGAATTATTGCAACCTTCAACGTGGACCATAAATCTAGCAAGGTGAGGAAATGGGAATTGCTCTTGCACAATGAATGTTGCCACATAGCAAAAAGGAGAGCCTGCTTTTTTGATTTATTAATAATAGGCTAAACATGATTTAAAATTGACCTTCCTTTCCAAGCCATTGTGTATGTCTTGAAAGGAGTAATACTAAGATTTTCAAATCTGCCATTTCACCTCTTTATTGAAACACAAGAGTTGGTGCATATTTAAGTGTCTAAAGGTGTCTTGATTTTCAAGTGACTAGTAGCCTGAGAATTGCAGAGGAACTTCGACACCTGCATAAAATTCCCAGCAACTTCAGTGATCCCTGTTGCATGTAGGCTCTTTTCCAAACACCATCAAATGCCTCTCTAGGCTGAGTTTCTGGAGCTGCAAGTATCAGCAGCAGTCATCTGCATACGCTGTTTCTGTAGTTACTGTTGTCCAGGCACATTCCTGAGCTGGGAAGGCATGTTTCTGATCTTTAGGCACTTCTGTTTTTTTTTAATATACATCCTTTTAATTTTTTGGTTTGTAAAAAAAAAAAAAAAAAAAAAAAAAAAAAGGAAGAAAAAGTGTGTATATTTGATGACCTTAAGCAAGTTTTCCTTTGGAGAAAAGAGCTGGTTGAGATTGTAGTTGTAGCCCACTGGTATAATTTGAGACATGCTAGGTAATAAATACTTTAAAGATGATAAGAGATTTCAACTGCAGCTGGTCACCCAACAGTAGCACTGAGAACTTCTTCCTTCATATTTCCAGGCATCCAAATTTAGCCTCTGCTGAGGAGTGCAGGTTAATTCTGTGTGCTTTTCTTAGCTAGAAATAGAGTTGCAAATTTATTGCAACTCTATTCTATTTGCAAATATATAGCAAACCCAATTGGAACGTAAAGCAACTACCTGACTAGGTATGTAGATATGAATAGGTTCCTGAATAGAAGGTATTTCAGACCTCTGAGCATCACATTAGAACATCACATTAGATGGGGGGAAAAAATACTTCTTTTATCTCTATGAGGAGAATGTGAACATTGGTAAGAGAGCAGGTCTTTTTCTTTTGGATTTCATAACAAATACTGACAATTCAAAAACTATTGTTTATCTTCCACTGTCTTATCTGCCTTTGCAAGCCCTGTGATGAAGGCTCCTTTTTGTTTGTTTATGTTTTGCAGGAACTCCGCCAGTACCTGTCGAACCTAGCAGACCAGTGTAATAGTGAAAATAATGCTGTTGATATGCCTCTTGTCATCATTTTGGATAATTTGCATCATGTTAGCTCCCTGGGCGAGATCTTTAACGGTCTTCTAAACTGCAAGTACCACAAATGGTAAAGAAATTAGAATCACATTCCTAACCTCTCTGCTGCAGTCAGGCAACCGCAGTCCAAAATGTGAATGCAAAATGAATGCTGGATTCACGTGAAAAAATGAATGGAAAGGGTCAGAGTGTTATGGGACAGCGCTTCATAAAAGCCTCTGGGCATTTTG
>JAVCKT010024550.1:6553-16766 GCA_032273925.1 Rhynchotus rufescens | reverse complement strand
TCTCACCAGTGAACACACTTTATTAAGTATAAATCCTCTCCTCAGATGGGATTGCCTTCCAAATTTTAGGGAGGTGGACTAACATCATGTTTACAATTCCCTATGACAACACTAGAATATTTGTTTCAATGTATTTGCACTAAGACTTCAAGAAATGTTATTTTGTTTCACCGTTTTCCTACTCAGATCATTTTTCATGATTCCACTGGAATTCTGAACAGCACAGCATGCTTTCCAAGGAAGAATCCCAGCAAGAATGGGTTCTAATCAGCAAGCTACATGTGTGTCAGATACCCAGCTCATGGATATTATTTTTAGAAGAACTTGATCTCTTAGAGGAATTCGGCTACTCTCCCCTCACCGTCTTCTCCATTCTAGTCCTAAGCTTCTCAGTCAAACTGACTTGAATTCTCATCACTTTGATGCAACTTGGGTAAAGCAGATCATTTCCCTTAGCACAAGACCAGCTTCTGCAATTTGACACTCACTTCATAACAATGTCAGATCTCAACCTCTGCTGTCAGTGAACCGGAGATTTCTGGAGTCATTTATTTCTCCCCACCTTCCACGTTGTTCCTTCCTCTTTCACTGTCTTTTACAATGCCATGCATTCCCCACCAGCCCTGAGTATGCCGCTCCAGTAAGCGTAATACTGAATACACCATCCCTGGCTATTGCACAAAATGCTACATTTCTAAAATGCTAGAGGCTACAGACTTGTCATTTGCCATGTATTTCACTTAGATTAGTACATAAATCACAACCTGTTCATTTCAGAGTAACCACACCGTTTCTGAGGAGCATTAACATTGAGTTTGAAAAATAAGAAGCCATCATAGTCTCTATAGCAATAAGTTTTTTTTTTTGGAATGAGGAACACAGGTGGAACCAGCCTTTACTGCAACCATAAAGCATCACACAGTAATCCTGGGTGCTGTAAATCACTCCAGCCCCACAAGCCCCAACACAGGGCAGAAACTTGTGGAAGGCATCACCACATAACTGCTCTGTTACAAGGACAGAGAGGTTTCTTTCAACTTACATCTTTCTGGTTGGAGTGGAAAAACCTGAGTGCAAAATTGCAGGATTGGGATGCAGCAGCAAAATGGCCCAGTGCCTCTGCGTAGCGCGTCAGGAGATAGCTGCAACACAACACAGAGCAAGTCAGCGCGCACCGCGGCCTCCTGCGTGGCTGCAAGGGCACTCTCGCTCCAGAAACACAGCACACCCAGGCTTTTACACAATATGCCTTTAACAGAGGGCATTCACAACAGGCACGTTAAATGGTAATGAAAGGAATTGGTAATATTTTTAAAAATGGGAAACGGGCATGGAGATCCTCCAATCACCTTGTTAACTGTGAAAGAGCTTCATAGGAACAGATACCCACAAATGTTATCAACACATGACAAACTAACCAAGGCCATTTGATGTACGGGTTTTACCTAGGGCTGCCAAGCTTTGCTGAGCAGTGATACAAGCCAGAACACCAAGCTAGGACTGGCATGGAGAAACACTTTTCACAGCTTTCTTTCACAGAAAAAATATCCCTTGTAGTTAGTACTCCCAAAGCCCAGAACAGATGCTCCACTAGAAACTGAACACACTATCATAGGTTTGATGCAAGTGTGACTTGCAATTCTAAAACTGAAACACTCCCAAAGTCTAACAGTCTGTTATCTCTGACGAGCAAAGGAAGCAGATCTCGGGGCTGGTTCATGGAGGGTCACTGGGACCAATTATTCTCAGTATATACTACCCACCCGATGGTGTCGTGCTGTATGTGTTTGGCGTCGAGGCTGGAATACAGTTCTGCAACAGGTTCAAATGCACCGAGCCTGCAGTAGATTCGGATGAGCAGCAATTTGAACTGGGCATTGGAAGGACTATGAGACAGTCCTTCTTCTAAGAGGGTCAGGCACTGCCACACGGCCGTCTCTTCACCTGGTGACAAGGACACAAACACAGGCATGATCAGAGGTGCTGAACACGGGCAGCACAACCCACCTGGGCACTGAAGTCTCCTTCCTCACGCTAGGCACTTCCAGAACAGCTCTCTGTATTCCAACAAGCAGCCTGCGTTCAGCAGCCCCTTTCTGCCCTTACACGTGACACCCAGCCCAGCATTTCAGCTGCTCTCTACAGGGAGAGGCAGAGGCAAAAAACAAACCTCAAAACACCTCTGGTATCGAAAGGGAGTTGGCAGAAGAACTTGTGCAAAGGGAGGGAAAACATCTGCACAGGAAAGGCAGAGCAAGCTTCTGAGGATGCAGCATCGAGCTGTGAGAGCTGCCAGCAAAGCTCTACCAGGGCTACACAGGGATTAGCCAGAAGATAATTAAGTCTCTTTAGGTCTGAGAGTGAGAACTGGCTCGGGCATTAACCGATTAGAGGGACTCCTGGAATACCTCATATTGAGAAAAACAGAAAGTTGTGGGACTAGCAAGGCCTGCCAGGTACACACTGGTCACAGGGGCTCAGGCTCCCTACCAGACCCATGCAGGGTGCTACGTTCAGTCTGGACGATGCAACATCCACACAACTGCCAGGACTCTTCGCCCAAACATATTCCTGTCCCATTTATCTCTCTTCGTTTGATTTCTCTATTTTATTCTGTTCCCGCAATCTGGTTTTTTTGTTCAAGTTAGTAAAGCGAGCCAGAAACCATGCCTTCCTACACAGCCATAAAGAAATACACAAACCACTACTCCTCAAGATAAATATAAGTAATGAGTACAGATACATTACTCTGTGATAAATCACAAAGGAGAACTACTATTTATAAATCATGGATAAAAATGCATCACAAAAAACAGATTTAAGAAAAAGAAAAGGGGAAAAATAGACATCTAGTTCTGTTCTGGAACAATCAGGATATATGAAAGTAACTCCATGGGATTTGGCAGTGACATTTCTTGTCCAAAAAGTAGCCCCGTATTTCAGAAGAGAGCAGGATTTGGCCATCTTAGTAAGAACAAGTATGAACAAAACACAAATTGAAAGAAAGACAATTTCAGGGACGTACCTTCCTCTAGCCACAGATCAAGCAGCAAGTGAACTGCAAGCAGGCAGTAATAATCTGAAAATTGCAGTTCAGTTTTCAAACAAGATTTCCCTGGAGGGGAAAAAAAAAAAAGGTCATCCTTGAATTGCACAGATAATACATTTCATACAATAGTTCTGTCAGCTGTTTTTTACATTACCAGCTTTATCAAATGATAAACTGTCAGGCAGATGATAATCACAGCTTATTTATAAAAATCAAGAATTTTCTTAAAACTGAAACAGCTGTAAATAGGCCGTATTTCTTCATTTATTTTGTTTTCAGTTCATTCTGTTTGAAGTGCCAGATGGGCACATTCCACTTTGTCTCAAATTACACTTCCTTTGCTCTTCTGTGCTTGAATTCAGATTCAGAAATGTTAAAATAAAAATCAAAGCTTTGCAAATTGAATTTTTTTGTGTGTTAAATAGAAAAAATCTGCTAAAGATTTTGAAATATATATACACACACACAAATACATTCAGGAGCACAAGTGAATGTGGACTTCATACGTCAACAACAGCTGGGAAAAAAAAATACATTCTCCTATAACTGCAAGATCCATAAATAAATATAATAGCCCCTAGATTTGTCCTAAGTAGATCTTTAATACAAACTGGTTTTGTTTAAAAGTTCAGGCCTTTTTGCCAAGCATACAGACAAATGTACTGTTCTGGAATGTCTAGTTGGTCTTCAAAACAGACAATTAAAAAGAAATAAAATTAAAAGGAAACTCACTAGTAAGACCAACGATATTATCACACAAGGGAAGGTAAAACATTATCTAGCTGAGACACTGGTGCTTTGCACCAGTTGCAACACTGGCCACGAGAACTTGCTTTTTTTCTCCATCCAGAAAAGCTGTTTTCAAAAAGCAACAGGAGTTTCTAGAGTTTTCTCACCAAACTCCAGCCCATGGCGGTATCTTAACATCAGCTCCCGGACCACAGACAGCTTCTCTTTCTTCTCCATGGCATGGTAGAGACCAAGCAACCTGGAGAGCTGCACCACGCACAGGTGCTGCTGCAGGGCTCGGATGTCCCCTGGCAGGGCAGTTCCACCCTCCGCTGCTGCTGACAGAGGGATCACTTCCAGCAAGTGGCTGATGAACTGCAAGAGATACATCAGGGATAAGTTCTTCAAAGCACTGGGGGCTGTCCAAACAAAAAGCACCCTTTCCTACCTCAAATCAAGGAAGAAGGAGGTGATAACATAAATGTCAGTGTGCAAGTCCCATGGAAATCAGAAATTAAAGTTTTTGCTGCATTTTTTTTGACAAAAGCAGTCAGAACGCAGTATGAGTTTAGCTCAATAGCTTTTAGAAAGCATCAAAAGGAATGAGGAAAAGAAACCCCACAACAATATTCACAGGAAAGTTTCCAATACATTGACACACCAGGGACTTAAGCACCTGTTAACAGATTAGTAACACCTGCAAATAATTAGGTACTGAAAAGATTAAGAGCACACTTAAAGTAAACTAGAGTTTGTCCAAGTTATTGCATTTGCTCTCAGTCCTAAAGTAATGTGCTGAACCCACTGAGGTCATCACCTTTGAGTCATTACTTAATTGAAGAAACAAGTCATAAGAAGAAAAGCAGGCTCTCGCTGTTTACAGTTCCATGAGGCACCAGCAAACTTGTCACAACACAGCCAGGACCACATGGAGGTTTATTGCTGCCCTAAGATTCAACCCAGTTTACCAACATTAAAACCAAGGTAACAAAGCCAACTGCACCAAATGCACACCCTAGAAAAACAAAAAAAATACCTAAGGGAATACAAAAGCTTGGTAAGAGCTCCACACAAAGCCAACCCTGCTAAGAGGTCAAGTTTGAAAAAAATCTACATGTGTCTAATGCTTGAAAGTGCCATAACCCGTGATGGGCAGTCTGGGCAATAAAGCCCATTTCACTGCACCTACCTTGTCTCGTTTTCTCATGGTCTTGCCCCAAACCAGCAAATACCCCATGCAGTGAGGAGCTTTGCATCAAGACAGCCCTCTGCAGCTCTGCTCCCATTTTTCTCTCCTGTTTGTTTTGCAGTGATACTCACAACAAGAGTCCTCACTGTACAGTCAAGTCTGACTTGCTTTAGAGTTCATAGATCCTAAGCAAACAGTAATAAGAAGAGATTTGACCTGACTTCATCCCACCTGCTGTGGGCAGCTGCAAAGAAAGAATATGACTGCTCTGTTACACAGCGGACTTCAACATCTGTTGCTGTGCAACACAAATCCATCCCAGCTAACCTAAAAATATTTCCCTTGAAGTTAAAAGACCTGCAGAAAGCTTTAGCAAATACATTTTTTCCTCAATAGATCCAGCAGAGTTGTCTAGGATGTGAATTAAGAAGAGTGATGGTAAAAGAAGACTCAGCTCTTGCCTGCCACCCCTTTTATAAAGCAATCCTGCAGATTTATCATAGTTGAAACCTCTACACATGTTCTTAAACATTCCAACCGAGTTCTTTTTATTGCTTTGCTTAGCACTTACAGTTACTGCAATGCTCCCATAGCTGAAATTAATTTAAAGCACAGACAAACACTACATTCATCTGCACACTCCTAAGCCTCTTGAGCCACATTAAACGGCAGGTGCTACTGAGACACAAGAGCCAGAAGACAATCACATGCTGGAAAGGCCTTCTGACACTGTGTCGACAGACAACAAAATGAAACACTCGCTAAGTCAGGACCAATTTCAAGGCCAGAAAGACAGTTTTACAGAATTTATTTAAAATGAGCGTTTTTACAAGCACAGAGAAACACCTGTTGCCTGAAATATTGACATTAAATAAATTCTTGATCTGGGAGAAATTTTATTTCTGGGAAAGGTAGAAATAAACTGCTTCAGTACTTCAGAACTTAAGGGTTACTGTAAGATACATGCAAATAACACCATTTCCACACATCTGTGTTAAATATTCCACTGATCACCTGCTGCCAGCAGGGAAAGAACACGCCTTTCAACTAAGAAAGCAGCAGCAAAACATATGTGCAAGAGCCCCCATTGTGGTTAGTGAGGCTGCAGGAAGAGCTTGTAAGGGAATATTCCTTTTTTTGAACGAAGAGAACAGCACTCTCTACGCTTTGCTCACGCGTTTCATCAGCAGCCCCTGTCTGATCCAACATTCTGTCTAGCCCAACCCAGCTCTGATATTTGACACAATGGTTGGGAAAAATAAAGGGTGAGTGACAGGATTCCCAGCTGCTGAAGTCATTCACCAAGCTGCTCATGACTCTGCACAAACAGTCCTTTCACTCAGAGAGAGCCTGTTTCAGGGACAGGTTCTGGGAAGTTGCAGTTGGTCTCTTGGTCAGCTCTTGATCAATCCATCCATTTTTCAGTGCTGCAGCAGAGAAACCGCTCAAAGAAACCTGATGCCTTGAATTGGCAATAAAAAGGCCAACCAAATCCTGCACCTGTCTCTGAGACTTTGCAAGATCAAACGTACAAAAGCCTCCAGTAAAACCCCTCAATGCAACTCACATATTTCAGATATGTTTTCTCCTCCAAGTTTTCAAAGTTTCTAATAAGGTCATATTTGCAGCTTTTTAATATAACCACCAGATGCTTTAAGCAGAAGGGACCAGTCTACGAAAAAGCTTTGCAGTTCTTCCCACTATTCCTTCTTTTTCCTTACCTTTGTATATTGGCTGGATGGGAGGAGATCCACAAATACCTTGAGATCAGTAAAACAGCAGGGCTTGTCCCCAAATTTTTTGAAGTATTGGAACATTAATTCTTCTGGATCACCTATCAAAAAGACCAGTTCATTTTTACATGCTCCATTAAAACCTTGGCCTGTAAAATCACCATGAGAAGTCTTTAGTAATGCATTTTGCTTTGATATTACGGTGATTTACAAAACGGATAGCTACACTACTGCAGAATCCAATTGGGAGTCAGCGCCTTTGGTAACCAAGTACACACAGGTAAGAAATAACAATCCTCAAGAGCTTCATTCAAGCTACTTTAACAGATAAGAACTCTGCAAAACAGGCATGCACACACAGTCTCTGCTTATCTAACAATAATTTATTTTGGGATGCAAGTGTAAAAGGAACTAGTTTATTGCAAAGGTTCCATTCATATTCTCTCTATTCATATTCTCTCCTTCACTGACTCCTCAAATGTGACTTTTAAATGTGCGAGTTTTTCCAAAATGAATCCTGGGATTACTGATAAAAAACTCCTAAGGAAAGTTTACCCCGAGATTACAGCAAAACAGCAAGACTGACTTTCCACACAAGCAGTGCATCAGCAATGCACTTTTCATTGCCAACTCACTGGCTCTGTGCTCCCACATTCAGTAAGTTCTTTTGAAGGTTTTCTGAAACTTGCTTTTCCAAGCTCTGGAGCAGTTACTTGCCTTTCCTCGGGGTGGTGTTTCTAATACTTAGAGAGTTCCTTATACACCAAACTGCATGTATTTTCATACCAGGAACTGGTCAATCGAGTTCAATGAAAAAAACCTTTCCTAAGGTTGTATTCTCTCCCTAAAATACTGTCATTATCCAGTGAGTGGTCTTACCCAGTTTATGTTCATCATTACAACCTCTGTGTCGCAAACGTCTTATCAGCTCCAGTTTAGCTAAATATGGTCCCCGAAGTGGCCGAGAGTTCTTTGATTCTTCTGTTATTCTCTCTTCTATAAATTTCACAGCTTGCTCTATAGAATAGTGTACCTCTCCTTCCAAAGAGCTGTGCAATGAGAGAGAGAAAAAAATTGACTTTTCCTATTCCTAAGGCATTGACAACATATATTTTATATTCCCATATTCCCAAAGTGCTCTTAAGAAGTCTGGCTCAATTCTTTTCCCCAGTCACTGAAAAGTATCATCTGGAAGAGCTCTACAGTGTCTAAAACAGTATTTATACAGTGGTTTCCAGCAGGCTACTGGCAGCCTCCAAAATGAAATAGGAAGAACACATCATTTGGGGCCTGATGTCAGGAAGTCATCCAAAAACACAGACAGCGTTATATCAAATATGTGAAGGTAAACATATTTTTCTGTTTGTTTTTAAGCATAAAGGAAGGACAAGCTCTCCACAAAACAGCTGACTTACTGCTCTTCTTCAAGTGGCGGCGTCCAAGATTCATCAATGAGTTGGAACACAGAATCAAAGTAAGTAATATAAAACTGCCAATCATCTGAGCTAAAGCAAAAACAAGGCATGGAACAAAGTTTAGGGAGTGCTAATATAGTAAATCATTCATAAAACTGCATAAAAAAAAGGAAGAGCACATATAAAAGATTACAGAAAAAAATGCCATCAGAATCGTTTTCCTGTGAGATGTCGTCACATTATAAATTTAGAGTGTTACAGACAGGACTTTCTTAGATTGTTTTTTGTCTAGAATTAAGGCACAGGTAAACAAAAAATAAAAACAATAGTTCTACGTGCTCCCTTCGCATGTGTTCAATAGTTCCTTTCAATAGTTTCATGATACAGTTCTGATAATACTGGTATGTTCTGTTCAGGTTCATCTGTTCAGATTATTAGATGCATGCCCTAGAAGTCTGGCAAATCAGAGAAATGGATTTCAAGGGAATTCAATGTAAAGGCAATTCACAACTTCTCCCACCCAAAGAATTGTGGCAGGTCAACCAGAATAGCCTTTAAAAATAGGGAGGGAAACAGAATATTGCTTGAACATGTCACTAAAAGTCAGCAGACATTCGAAGACAAGAAACTACAGTCATGACACCGACTCTCTGTATGACTGTTACCACGTCCTCACCTTTACACAATTCTTTTTGCCTTTCCCCTCAGGCTTTGGTGTATAAATGCTTGGAAATGCTTTGAAAGCTACAGGTGTTATTCTACCTATAATTCCTCCCTCATTCCTTTCAGCAGGACTGCAGAAATCTCTACTCACTTTTTCAGCAGCAGCCTTCTAGACAGCGCGTTGCACTCAGGCCACCTGCGCAGCTTCTTGTACATGGCCATGCACTTGTTCTCTCGGCTTTGGAGCTCACTTGTCAGTTTCTCTAAATTAAAACAGACGTGCTATTTTATTTAAACCATTGATTTCTTTCACTTTCTGAATAAAGCATGTTCATATAGCCAAGGGTGCAAAGCAGTAAATGTTAAGACACTAAAAGAAAGGTATTCAATGGAAAGGCTAGAATCAGTACTAAAAATATTGCTAGACTTCATGATAAATCCGTAACATTTTAACATCCTGCATATTGCAGAACTACAGTCCTAGAAACTAAGGTTTTGGCCAATACACAGCTGGAGAATCAGCATTTAACTGTACTGAGGCTTGCTATCTTATTACATATAGCAATACTAGAAACATTTTCACAGAATAGTGCTTATTTTTGATCAAGGAAGAACTGCAGACACAGAACGAGTACAGGAAAAAAAATAGCCGTCCACCTAGTACTTGTGGAAAGTAGGAAAGCTACAAACACCAAACTAAATCCACTCTGTTCTCTTCAGAAGAAAATCTGCATTTTCTCTGAAAATTCTTCTCTTTAAAAACTGTGTTGACTGTACAGAATCCTACAGAAATCATTTCTATAGAAGCTGCTGTTCCACTACACAGCTGTAACTATCAACAGAATAAGTTACCTCCTAGTTTTCCTCTTACAACATCTAAGGCTTCCCGATACTTCTCCAAACGTTCCAGAATCATGTAGTAAAGTTCAACCTTAAAAGAAAGATTAGATGACAATGAAATTTGTGAGTAAAAACTATATAAAAGAGCACCAAGAAATGAAGTGCCTTGTGCTACAGTCATTAGAAACAGGAGAAAGCTAGGACTGCATAGCTATCTTTAGCCTCCAGCAGGATATAACATTCAAGAATCTAGGTCTTTTTTTCCATTCTCAGCCCTGAAGTTTCTCTTGGGGCCTTTGAGGGAGCAAAATTAAGCACTTCACCAGTCAAATCTAACACCAGATTTCCTTGGTTATGCTCTGGCAAATCCCTCTCAATCCCTCTGTTCTCAGTTTTCCTTTGGTCTCATTCCATTCACATTTACTTTCAGAACACTGCTTACTTTAACAGATACCAAACCAAAACTAATAATAAAGAATGATAAAAGCCATAACACACGCGAACATGTTCATATATATCTCATATAGCATATAGACATTCTATATCCACACATAAAACTAATACCCCAGACAGTACTCAATTTCCTTTAACAGTA
>JAVCKT010024548.1:46160-59997 GCA_032273925.1 Rhynchotus rufescens | reverse complement strand
CAAAATTTCCTTTTCATTGATTTTTTCATTCAAAAGAGCCTTGTTAAAGCAGTGCTGGGAAGAGAAAGGCTGCAAGGGGGAGGATTCCTGCCATGTTCCCTGTGCTGCTGCCTGTGGCGGGGCTCTGTCGGGCAGCTGTGCTGTGTTCCTGGCGCTCTGGATCCTCGTTGCCGTCTACACGCGGGTACAGGGGGATGGCAGCAGCACCTGGGCACATCAGGAGCCCCTGCTGCCACCCGGCTTCCCCGCTGGTCACCTGCGGGCTCCCTAGGAGCCGGCCTTTGCATTAGGCATCAATTAGTGCTATTAACTAGGAGGTAAAATTGCCAGGCTTCAGCTGCAGGGTTTAATTAGGCGCCCGGTGCGCTGCGCCCGCGTGGGTCCTGCGGGTGAATCGGTGGCTGCCGCTCGCGCCGCAGCCGGGGCCGCCGATGGTGCCGTGCTGCGGGGAGGCTCGGAGCGAGACGTGGGCCTCTGCTCGGAGCGACACGTGGGCCTCTGCTCGCGGGAGCCTCCGCAGCCTCTTCCCACGCGCCGCCCCGCGCGCTCCCGCCGCCTCCCACGCCGCCCCGGCCCCTTTGCAGCCGCTCGCAGCAGCTCCCGGGAAGAAACGTGGCGCGATGGGAACATTCCCGTATCCCCTCGGAAGGGTCCCCGCGTCACCGGCAGCCTCGCGCATGGGAGCGGCGCCCAGTCCCCTTGCTCGGACACCTCTTTGCACAGACACCCGGACTCGATCCCAGTGCCAGCTGCTTGTCCCTGTCCAGGCCTCTGCAGGCTTTTCCATCCCCTCCCTATGGAGACATGGTCCTCGCGCTGCCGCTAGCTGCCCTGCTTTCCATAGCCAAAGGCAGCTAAAACATATGAGGGATGCAGCGAGGTGCTGTGTTAATGCATTTTCCTACGCAGGCTTTTAAAGAAGGAAAAGAGAAAAAAAAAAAAAAGGTCTTTTGTGAATCATTGATAAGTTCAGCTTCACTCAGGGTCACTTATGCAAAAACCTAATATTGATTTTTCATCTCTGCTCAGAGTAGCTTCCCACGCATCTGCTCAGGATGCAGCGGGAACTCACTTATCAGCGCATGACTCACCTACTCCTCTAAATCTTCCTTTTCCCAGGGACCGGGGAGCAGCCAAGCAGCTCACCGAATATTTGACCTTATGCAGCAGGAGCAGAGGTCCCCGCTAAGCTCTGAGCTGAGGCTCCAAGCGTATTTTCCACATTTGCTTTGTTCCTGTTAAGCAGGAATATCTTTAACAAGTGAGATAGCTCTCCGAGTCCTTTACAAAGTCATTAAATGTTCATTAGGGAAGCGGTTCTGCTAACCCTTCAGCTCCGTATTGATGTCCTTCCAGGGCTCTGACCTAATTCTGGAGTTCTCCCAAGGGCTGTGCTGCTATTTGGAAAGAAATCAAAACGGGGATAATACAATTGTTACGGATTCCCTGTTTAACTGTACGGAGCCCTTCTCTTTTTAACACACACATTCACTTCGAGAGGTCTCCAAAGCTGAAATAGATACCTAAATCCGATCCCCTTGGAACGCCCCAGTGGAAAAATCAATTCACAGACAAGGCGAAGCAGAACAGGTAAATGTGGTACCGTTCCCTGGGCAAACAAGGGTTTCACTGTCCTTCTTCTTACCTCCTGGGGATATTTAATTGCAGAAGAGAGGAAGCAAACTGGGAAACCCAGATCTGTGTCACGACTGTAAAGGGGAGCAGTCTCAGCACTTCGGTAGCAGGGAGATGGACACCAGCGGAAATGCTGAAGGAATTAGCAAGATATTTTGGGGAAAGATAAACTCAGGGGATAGCATCAACCCCTGGCGTGCTTCATTGAGATGAAAACGGTCCCTAGGTTGGGACACGGACCCTCCAGGAGCCGCAGGGTGACACATCACTGCATCCCTGTGGGGCTGTCCGCCCTGGGCCCAGCTCATCTGCGTGGAGGCTTTGCCAGGCCTGGCCTTAGGGGCTCCACTTCTCTGCTGCTAATGGGAGAGTTGCCCCCCAGCTCATGCAGCCCTCCTGGTTCAGTGACACAGGCTGCTCAGGGAGCATAAGCAGAGCTGGGAAACAATGAATGACTGGATTTCATGTCTCTAAAATGCTTCATTTCTTTGTTTGCCATGTGTTGACGCTGCTAGTATCTTTATTGCAGTCCTACATGCTCCTCAGTGAAACAAGATATATTTAGTAAGCAGAGCTCAAACGACTGATTGGACTTTCCATTTAGACCATGATTCTGCATACATTTAATGGGCTGAAACCACATTTGCATTCTCTTGTGATGCTCCCCTTACCTCTTCCCTAGAATTTAATGCAGCTGTCCTGTCTGTCTGTCCCTCTGCTCTCTCTAGTACATGGGCTGTATCGAGGTGCTGCAGTCGATGAGGTCCCTGGACTTCAGCACCCGAACGCAAGTCACCAGGTAGGTGGTATCCTGCCGAAACTCAGCACGAGACTAAAAAGCCTGAGTGCTAATTCCTGGAGAAAGCTGGGGGGGCTGTCCAGCTCTTTCCCTCTCGGATAGGAGTTTGTACCTTGCAGGTTGTTAAACCGAGTGGTTTAAAGAGGAAATATTTGGTGGTCTTTTGGAAAGCTTGCAACTTCTGTCACAGACTGCACTGCCTTTGGGCATAAATTGTTAATATATGTGTGTGGGGTGTGTGACATGTCATGCTAGTAGAAAAGTCCAGTTTTATTTCTATGTTGTCTGCAAAGCCCGCGTGCCAGTAAGCTTGTCCCTGCAGAGGTGTGTGTGTGTTTGCAAAGCAAGGCCCTGTTCCCCATGGAGCAGCGTCATGCCGGGGAGCTCCCCATGCCCGGCCACTGCACCCGAGGGCTCCTCGGGGTGGTGGATGCAGAGCATTTTGGCCATGCCTTAGCACGTCCCCTCCTGTCCCTGCCGCTTTTCTGGCACGGTCAGTGCCTGGATTGGGCCTCTTGTGCCACCTTGTTCTTCCTTCCTGCTGGAGGCAGGTTCATGGTTGCTCTTTTGCTTCCTCAACTGTTAGTACCAAACCATCTGGAGAAGGGAGAGGAACATGAACAGAGAAGTGATAAAACTCTAGCTGTCGGCTCCCAAACTTACTGAATAAAAGACAGAAACTGGAAACCGTGAGACCTGAAATGCCTATATAACATTCTCTAAAACAGCCTGTTTTTTTCTTACACTGAAAATCAGTAGTAGTTTACATTTACAGTCAGCACAATGTGCAATCACCCAGTTCCTGCATGGACATATAATGAAGTGCCTGTGATAGGGATCAAAAAGAGCAGCGTAGTCCAGCTAGTGCAGAGCAGAAATCAGCTGAGTGCACCCAGAGCAACCCAATGTTCCTCAGCAGTGTCAGCCAAGGACTGAGGTTATCTCCCTTCTGCAAGACATGGGATACCTATGTCATTGCACTTACAAAACAGAGATTTGGATGGCTTGCCTGGAAAATAATGAATATGGATTACCACTTAAAGAGAACTTGCCAACTTAAATTTGGCCCAGACAGTGAGGTTTTGTTAGACTGAGTTATGTGAAAACTTAACAATGGAATTGTTTCCATCACCTAAAAAAAATGTCGCTGCTGACCTTAATAAACTCTTTTGTATCTGAGAAATTCAGAACTTTGCCTGCTTGCAAAGCAAATGCTGAAGTGCTGAGCTCCCGCATGGGAACTTTGAAGTTGGATTGGTTACAGACTGACCAGCAGCAGAGATAAGGCTGCTCGCTCGGCTGCTGCTGTCCCGGGCGAGCAGCGTTGCAGGTCGCCCGCACGACACAACAAACTAAAAGTGGTTTGAAATGATTCCATTTTAATAATCTGAGTTATTTGTACTGGGAGTAAAAATACATTTTTGCTCTGGCATTTCACTGAATAAAGGACCATGTTCTCTTTTACATGTAGGCAGAAAGGGTTTCTCATGATGTCTCTTCCCTGATTTGCTTCACATATATTTACATCTTAGTCTCCTGATCTCTAAAATTAAAAATGCTTTTTACCTACCACATGTGACTGTTGGAAAGACCAACAGGCTTATGTTTGCCAGACTGCCTCGAGGAATCACCACAGATGAAAACCAGTGATTTATTTTCCAGTTCATTGCTGTTCTTGCATTGTCAAAGCCACTTATCAGTGACAAACAATACCTGGGCTCCCAAATATACATGGTCTTACGCAAGTGGGAGATCTCTGTGCAGAAACGCAGACCTACAACCTGCCTAGCAAAATGGGAGATGACCAGCAAAACAGCTGCTGAGGTGATGAGGGTAGAAAGTGGCCTCCTCAGTGCTTTGGATAACTTCAGTAAATTGAGGCTGAGGCTACAGAAAAAATCCTGGGGCTTTCCCGAGTGGCCAGTGACACTTGTGTGCTCAGTGCCCAAGTGCCTGCGAGGGAGAGGCTGGTGGAAAGTGAGTGGAGATGGGAGCTGAGCACCACAGGGCTCTTCGAGCTGGGCACCGGGTGCCTCTCCTGGAGAGGCCTTTTCGGGGTGGTCACCCCGAGCACTCTGTGCTTGCTGTGGCCAGAACAAGATGTTCTGGGCCCCTGGGGTCAGGCTCAGCCCTCGCAGGCTCCTTCCTTCCCCTCCAGCGGTGGCCCTGCCTTTGCCTTCCCTTGCTTGGCCCTTCAGCTCCTCTCCTGTTGCACGGCCCCTCGCTCTGCTAAATCAGGCTTATTATTGGTGTCTCTATTGGGATATTTCTGGGAAAAGGGATTTTGCATTAACTGGCAAACTTGAAAATGGAGGGGCAGCATGGTTAGGGCGAAGGGCATCCGAAACGCGCTGGCGGGGACGACCACTGAAGAAGGGCCACTTTGTCCGGGGGATCCATTTCCACTCTGTTGAGACACACAGTCCCTTCTGTTGAGCCGTGTGGGCAGAGGCCGGGCCGCCAGAGCCGACCCCGGCCGCATGGTTTTGTGCTTACATCAGTCTCTGCCCTGCGCGCCCGCGGGGACACAGTGCACAAAGTGGCTCTGTGGCGGCGCGCTCCTCTCCCGCCCGCGCCTGCGCGCTCCACATTTTCAGAGAAAAGTGGGACCAAGCGTCCCACTGCTTTAGTGGGACATCCCGAGTATCCACAATGCGTGTGGGCTTCACTGTATGGCCTGGATGGACTAAAGACTCCCAGATGTTTCTCGGCATGGGAAGGAAGGAGGCATGAGGAGCAGGTCACTGGTGGGGGAAGCCTGCGATGCCTCTGCTGCAGGGTTTGGAGAGGTCTGTGGATGGTGAAAAGATCTGGCCCAAACCCCTTACATTCCCATGGAATATTGGAAACCTTGTCAATGTACCAGTGGTGAGTTGTTGTAACTGTGTGGCACTGATGGGTTGATGGAAAGGGACCTGACCTCAAATGGCAGGAGGTGCCTGAGGAGCTCAAGAGCAGGAGCTTCTTTGCCTTAAACAACAAGAATGACTTAAATTCCTATAAGGCTCCTGAATTCGTTCTGTGGCTCCCAGGGTTGAGGAAAGCTGCTGCAGAGACCCAAGTATCTCATGTGGCATGGTTTAAAAGGAAAACCCCAACAAATTCAAAGTGTTTGAGTGATAAGGAGAGAAAGGCAGAGCCGTAGCTGCTTCAGATTTGGAGACTCTAAAATGGACAAGCAAAGGCAGAACACACATTGTCCAGAAGCAAGAGGATTAACTGCAAGACCTGTGTGCGACCCAGAAGGTCTGAAAGCGGAGACCCACCTGAGCACGGGACTGGAAGTGAGCTCCTCAAGGAATGGGTTAACAGCAGATCTGTAGAAAGAAGTCACCGACAGAATGAATAGTATTGCACCCATCAGCGGTGCCAGGGCCTTGGCCTTGCCGTGCTTCACATGTTGCTGTCGGGATTCACCTCCATCCTGCTCCCAGCAGTGATGCCGGGGCCATGGGCTCGTCACCAAGCTCCTCCTGATATATGAAAAGGATTTGGCCTGGAGATGGGCGCCAAGGGCCTTACTTGTTGCTTAGTCTCTTGGTTTTTCAGTCCCTTTGAAACAACACGGTCTTGGGAAATACCGCCCAGCAGCGTGTTCCTCCCATGCACATGCAGGTACTTGAAGACAGGCAAACTTTCCTAAATCACTTGTTTCCTGATTAGCTGTTTGGATAATAATTACATGAAATAAATAAATAAATAAATAAATAGACTCCCTTTCCCATAAGAATAAAACAAAATTCCAGTGCCTGAAAGCCTGAATCAGAATTCAGCTCAGGCTTGCTGTGAGATGATGGCTAAGACTACAGTTTCAGAATAAAATTGCCCATTAGAGGAACCAAAATCTGAAATGCTTTTCTAAGCAGAACTGGCAAAGTAGAAGAGAAGCCTACATGCCTTAATGGGGTTTTGTAAGTAATGCAAAGTAATGCAATAAGAAAAAGGATTTTTCTGAACTGTTTTCATTTAGGAAATAATGTTGGTAGGGAGCAAATTCACATTCAGTGTTGCCATTTAATATTAACTGTGAACAGCCTCTAACTTGGCCAAAGTTAACACACTAAAGCAAAACCCAGGAATCATCATGAAGGCGAAATGACTAAATGACCACATTTATACATTTGCCAGAGAAGAATATTTATAGGCTAACAAGTGAGGGCAGGTTCTTTCTGCTGGCCTGATGGTCTACTCACAAATGGGAGAATAAAATTGAGAGAGACCCTAAAGCTGAAGTTATTTCGCTGTTGATTAACTAGATCACCAGGGAAAAGGAGCATGAATACAGTGTAATCTGAAGAGACTCAGAGAAGAAGAAATGTGTTATGCTGTTGGTCCTGAAGAGCAATTTATGCCTGATATAATGCCTCTCTGCTTTGGATTTTTTCTGTGAGCACATTATGAAGGTTTTGAAAACAAAAGTGGTTTCACAGCCATATCATGTGAGCTGCAGTACTGACTAGTGCAACCTCACCTCGCACTGACAAGAATACAATGTATGAACAACATATAGCTAGGTAAAGATTGAGTTTTTGCTTGATTTTAACGGAAAGCTCTGAAATTATAGAGTGAAGTTTAGGAATGTGGTCCTGAGATACCGATTGCATTTTTAGAAAGTTTCTTGGGGAAACAGGCTTCAGTTTGGGAGCAAACTGTACTGAAAGTCTCAGCTGCCCTGAGCTGATTTGACAGAAGTGAAAACACATAAATTCAGTGGGCAGTGTGCTTCCTTCCTGCGAGTCTTGAAGGACTGAGCTTCAGTGCTTGCTCAAAATTAAAAATAAAAAGGCTTCAAAATGCAATCGTGCTTGAAAACCCACTGGGATGAGGGCTTGGCTCTTCCCTGCGATCCCCGCTGCAGCTAGAAGGGTCATGGGCTGCACATCCTGCTCTGCAAGGAGGTTTTGTGAGATGCATCTTGCATCTTTTCTCCCCAGGAAATTGCAAGACGCTGAAATGACTTTAAATTTGGGAAATACCTGCTAGAGATGGAAAAAAATATGAACCGAAACCTCAGATCTAAAAAAGAACGTGAAAAGCAGAAGTAGACAGTACCTCTGCATTTCCCTCCTGAGCTTTATCTTTAGCAAGCACCACAACAAAACGTGTTCATGCTCTAAGAAAAGAACTTTTGAAACCCAGCTTTCTCTTGGGCAAACTAAACACCCTAATCTTAAAACAAGAAAGGCTTGTGCAAAATTCATAAAGAAAACTTTCCTGCTAGGAAGGGTCACAATTGCTGACAGCAGCTGCTGAGGCAATTTTATCAGCGTGTGTAGAAAGGGCAGAGTCCAGTGTGAGTTTTGGCCCAGAGCACAGCATGTTGCTTGACAAGAAAACAGCCTCCAAACTTGCCAGCCCAGGTGCTGGATGCTGGAGGAGCCACCACCCCTGACGAGCTGGGACCAGAGGGCTGGAGGACCCTCATGAGCAGCTCTGCAGTGGACTAGGCTGTGAAACAGGGATTTGCCTGTGAGAGAAAAGAGTTTCCCTGACTTGCAGAGTGGTCATGAGATATTTCTTTTCCTTTATTTTTGTAAGAGAAACCTAGACCAGCTGATGAGGACTCCCAGCTGGGTTCACTCAGCTGGTTATTTATGCTCTATATAAGACCAACTAAGGCAAGTGAGGGCTTCTATCTCAGGAGACCTCTGAGCCTTCCTACAGAAAAGGTTTTGAAGGGATGAGATCCTTTCTGCTTCTTGCAGTTAACTGAGTGTTTTTTATTTCTTCTCCTCCTTTCTTTCTTTCTGGAAATTTTTATTGGGTGAAATGGTTATGTTCTATGAAGGGGAAGAATCAATCCAAACTAGACTGCTGTTAACATTGGGATTTTTAGGGGGGATTGTAACAGTTAATCACAAGATTGTTACCCCTAATACAGCTGAGGCATGTTCAATGATCCAAGAGTTTGTGTTTTTCCTCTTGTAGGGAAGCAATAAGCCGACTGTGTGAAGCTGTAGCGGGTACAAATGGAGCTATAAAAAAGCGGAAGGTAAATACTGCTTTAACTGAACATTTATTTACTGCTTTAACTGAACATTTATTTCTGTATCTGCTTTCGACTAGCTAGAGATGTGATTCCCAAACAGGCTTCAGTCCCCACTGGAGTCAGTGTGTGCTCATTCACCTGTGCTTCAGGTAACACAAAAGCCTGTTTTTAGCAGGGTGTTTAGGCTGTTGGTGTGAGGTGCCAGCAATGCTTTAATTCACTCTTAAAGGTTAATGCTCTGAGAAGTGTTTCTGCTCCCACCAGCCTCTGCAGTGCTTAGAGCTTCAAGATTTTAGGGTTTTAGCTGGTAAAATGCTGGTAAAATTCTTTTGATTGCTAAAGAGAGCTCATTGACCTGATTAGTTAGACCAAAACCAACTAAAGTAAAAACTAAACCAGCAATGTTTAATGGCTTACTATTTATTTAATAACTGGCATGTAGCAAGGAGCAAGATAAGTAGCTTCTGCAGGGCAGCATTCATTGGAAGTTATTGATTTCCATCAGTAACCAGGGAGCATGGGAAGAATATGAACTTGCTCCTGAAAAATGAATGTGAGTTTTTTGATTTACTCAGAAACACTTTATCCTCAAGAAAAGAAACAGAGTTCAGTGGGAGAATGATGCGTTCTGAATTATTCAGACAGCTGCAACTCTTAGTTCGTTGCAATTTTGCTTCTTGAAACTTGTTTCCATTATTGACATAAAACCCATGTATTCAAGTACTGTATTTAAAGCTGATTTTTGTTACCAGATCTGTCTGCATTTAATCCTTAATCTATTCAGGTTTTTAGTCCATATGGTAAAATATGATTCACTTTGATATGTTCAACTAACAATCTTTTTGGTTCTCTTTCAAAGCCTCCAGTAAAGTTCCTGTCCACTGTGCTTGGCAAAAGTAACCTTCAGTTTTCTGGCATGAATATAAAGCTGACCATTTCAACAAGCAGCCTCACTTTGGTCAATGCTGACACGCAGCAGGTAGGATACCTATAAACCAGGGTCCTTTTTTCTGTACTGCTGTTTTCACCTCCTTTGGTGGCAGCTGAAGGAAAGATGAGGCGCTTCTAATGCAAAGCAGCACCATTTAGTCTCAGTAAAGCTGAATTGCATTGGTGCTGCTGGATCTAAAAATGACAGTCTTTTGGAGAAATTTGACACGTGTCATATGCCACTTCTGTTTATAATAGTGTTTTTCATGTGGATGGGTCTCTGAGCACTTGGCAAATTGTTTCTCTACGTGTGTTTCTGTTTGTACAGTGCCTAATAAACAAGGCTCTAGTCCTCATTGGAGCTTCTGACAAGTCCTAGGGGGGAAAAAAGATATAAATAATGAGTCAGAGCTTGGCTTTGGCATCATTAAGCTATCTCATGCCTGGGTAATATATGTGCATAAGCAATTATACTATGCAAATTCCTCCTCGAAGTCCGCTCCCATGAGCCCAGGCTCACCCTGCATCAGGGCTGCTCCCTTCCCCGCACGTGGGATGAGGCAGCTTGGTGCTGCCCACCTCGTTCCTCCTTCCAGTCCTGGCTTCAGCTCGGAGCGTTACCTCACACTGGGCTGCTCCTGGTGTTGCTCCTTGCTGGGGCAGGGAACATTTGGGAGGTGGGTTTCACCCGCTGGTGTTGGAGGAGTTGCGGTTCTGATGCTGGGATAAGGCTGCCCGAGGCTGAACTCTTGGGATTCCCCAGTGGCACCCGTTTGGGTAACAGCACCCATGTCCCCACCACCTAGGGTACTGCAGCCAAGAGCATCTCTAAGCCCAGCAAGGCCCCAGGTGTCTACAGCGACCGACCGACCGTGCCTCACAGGGTCGGGGTGCGCTCATCTGGTTTGCTCTAGGCCCTTACTTAACAGATCTTTGCAAATTGAAAATCCTGTTTATGCTTTTCTTGCAGTGTCACCACACTTGATTGTGTTCCCACTTGCATAATTTCTTGCCGTTGATCTTATAAAAAAAGAACAGTTTGTAGTAATGTGTGAAACTACAAAGTCAATCCTTGATCTGGCTGGAGAAATCTGTGACGGACTAATTTAGTGCTAGCACCACGAGACACAGGACAACAGTTCACTGGGGCCTGTTCTTTAAAGCACCTGCGTTATACAAGGTGGTCGTTATTATAAGCTGACAATTCTGGTTGTGTTATCCTTTATCAAGAGGGTTGTGTTACATTTACAAATTCTTGATAAAGGGTATCAGGTGTCTCTGATTACTCTCCCATCCAAGTTACAAGCAGTTTCATACTGACCAGGTTATAAGTTGATGGCTTTCTGTAAAAGGAAACCTTTCAAGGAAGATTACTCAGGGATCCAGATATAACTAAACATGAATGTGTGCCTTTAAAAACTAGTCCTGCCTCTTGCTCCTTCCCTCACAAATCGTGTGTGCATGTGTTAATGGATGGGGTTGTCATGAACTTAATTGCTTGCTCCATGTAGTTATGTGTTCTGCTGTTTTCTAAATGTATGGCACATGAGCACATTTAACTAGTTTGTCATGCTTTTCAGATTATTGCCAACCATCACATGCAGTCCATCTCATTTGCTTCTGGAGGTGACCCAGTAAGTATTGATTTATCAGATATGCTTCTGTAGGTACAATGAAAGTACTCTGAGAATAAAAGCACCTGCAAATGCTGTATCTCATCCTAGGCTGAACGAAGAGACTCAGAGGATCTTTTTGGTAGACACATATGCACCTTTCCCACTGTCTGTCAGTGAACTCCAGATCCCATTGACTTGAGGGAATACATAAACATAGTCCAATGCCTTATGACAGGGATGGTCAACACCAGTGCCTCTCAACTTTAGAGGAATATCAAGGCAAACAAAGTTCCTATGAAGGAGATGTGGCAGAGCCTCTTTTCCCTCCATCCCCCTTTTTCTTTTTCTTCTTTTTTTTTTTTATTTGAATATGAGTTTTCTTCAAGTGTCATGGTAGTAAACTAGGTGGCATTATCATGCAAGAGGCTTTCTGTTTTCTTCCAAACGCTTATTGGGGTGATTAGGAGTGTTAAATTTGTCATCCGTAGCCTTGTCCTTTCTCCTCTCTGAATCTGTTCTGAATGTCACACTCTATGTGTGTGGAAAATGTATTTTCCAATCAGTTTTGAATTTTCTGTTCTTCAGTTTTGTTGTCGTCTCCTTGCTCTTATGAAACGAGTTAAACAGAAGGCTCTAGGTCATGCTCCTGATAACACTGGGGTGGGAGCCACATCTAGCTTCAACTGAGGAATGACTGGTCTGCCTCTTGGGATTTAGCAAACCAGCCAGGCAGGGAAATGAGCTGGGAACTGGCCCCGAGCACTGGAGGGATCTTCCCTGGAGGCTGTGGGTGGTGGTGACCATCCCAGCTGCTCGGAAGTGCCCACAGGCAGCAGCTCTGTGGCACTGGGATGGCTCCAGCACAGACCTGCGCTCAGCTGGGAGGTCTTGCAAGACCCCCGTCCCTCAGGGGTAGAGCCTGGGAGGTCAGTTTAATGGTGATGTGTTTTGAGGTTCTGGGAAGTCCAGATTCGGTGTGAGTTCTTGGGCTTTGCAGACCCTTCAGGATGTGGTTTTCTAGGTATCTGCAGACACTGGTGCACCACTGCGCGGTGAATCGCAAGCTGCCATTTCTTTCTGGCTCATGCTGCTAAGCTTGATTTTTGCTTTATGTTATAGGAGATTTGGCTTAACCAAGGTGCTCATGACTCAGTTATCTGTGTCCCTTTCTTTAGATGTAGAATTGAGTGAATTTGGGTCACAGCCAAAATTCTGGTTGCTGAAATTCTGTGAGCGCCACTGATCTGGTACAACCACCTCAACACAACTTGCAAAGGGTTCTCCCTGCATTCACATAACACAAAAACAATTTTTCTAACTATAGCAATAGTTCTCATGGTAAGATCTAAACCTGAAGCCCTGAATAATATTTAAAGTTTTTATTTATTTATTTTTCTTTTAGGCCTTTTTTTCCTTTTTTGTGTAGCTCACTAAAGTCCAGTCTGAATCTTAACATAAAGTAATTTATGTACATGCATAGCACTTGCCTTCTAGGAACACTTTCAGATACTTATTTTCTGTATTCTTTACTCAAAGCAAAAATCACATTTTTATTGATAGTTGAATAACTTAAGTATGTCTTTAATATTCTCTTCTCAGGAGAGGGGAGAAATCTCAGAAAAGTGCCAGCATAGCTGCTGTGCTCCATGAGCCAGTGTTTCTGGAAAATTGTATGAAACAGGTCTCTGTCATGGCTGGACATATAGAAATAGCTACTATATAGAAATATAGCATATTGCTGGTTACTTTTTCAGATTATTTTTCCAAAATTCTCTTTATTCTTAAAATAGGATATAGATTCTGTAGGATGTCTCTGCTTGTCCCCATGTGCAGTGGCATGAGGTGCTTAACACTACGTCAGGGTCTGAACATACCTCATATCAGCCTGTACTGTTCAGGCATGGCAATATTCTGCCCTAGAGGGGGCTTTACTTTAGAGCAAAGTCATCCATTCATGTACTTAAACATTGTAAAGATGTTTACAAATGGTAGACATGGCTCCAGCTGTTTTGGTTTTCTAGTTGCTCTCTACATCTAATTCACTTTAAAATGTATTTAAATTATTTATGAGCTTTAAGAAAAAGCTAAGAGGAAGCTAAAGCTAAAAGGAAGGAAATTCACTTCAATAAATGCATGAGAAATATTTTGCTTTCTTTGCTTTAACAATATTAACGCAGAGATTGCAAAAAAAAAATCTAGGACAAGTTCAGCTGACCCCAAGATTTGCTTTTTCTGTCATTCATTGTGAATTATTAAATGATTGTTCTTATGCATATTGCAAATGGGGCCCTTCGTTTCCTGCCAGCTGATTGCATCTTTCCTCAAGAGAGCCATGCCTTTAAGCTGTGCATTGCATTTTCCCTATCCCGCCTTAAGGATTCAAAATAACAAAATGCATCTTTAATTATTAAAAGAATGTTATTCATTACCTCACCATTTTTACTATAACAGTGAATTATCAAGTGGCTCTTTGCTTTTGCAATATGACCAGAAATGTTAATTCTTCTATTCCAGCTCTCTTCTCAGTTTCACTCAAAAGTAATTATTATTTTAATGGCGGCTGGAAAGTGAGCCTGAAACAGGCAACTGCTTATACTGACTTCATCTGATATTAGCAACCTTGAAGTCCAAAGGAACTAAATGAGATGGCAGCTGGGCTAAAATCAGGCAGCAGCGAGGGAGATGAGAGGCCAATTGTATTATGTGGTTTTTGAAAGACAAAGCCAATCCTCATATTACACACTGACAAAATCTAACATGCCCCTTGTGGTGTTTTAGTGCTCTTTCATTTTCCACTGCTCCTGGAAAAGGTTGTCCCGGTGAAGTGATGTGCTTGGAAGTGACTGGGCCCTGGGATCAGCCATGCAG
>JAVCKT010024548.1:31907-43566 GCA_032273925.1 Rhynchotus rufescens | reverse complement strand
CAAAACAAGGCAGTCTGCTGATGAGCCTCTGGTCATATTTTGCTCCTGTTACAGTTTGGAATTCAAAGCAATTTTTTTAAAAAACACAATTCAAAAGGATTTATTGCGCATATTAGGGGAAAAATCACTCCAAAGTCGTGTTGGTCTTTCCCTTGGTCTGCTTTGCTAAGCAACTCTAGTTGTTTTTCCTAAAGGAAGTATGAAGGAAGCCTGAAAATGCTTATCTCTCTACTCTTGTCACTTTTTTTGATAGTGTTGCTGCTAATAATAATATTAAAGACATTTATCTACTTCTTTCCCAAAGGACACAACAGACTACGTTGCATATGTAGCAAAAGATCCTGTTAATCAGCGAGGTATGGAAACAATTTTCAGACTGTGATGCGTATTTATGATTGCTTTAACAGCACCAAATTATTAAATGAATTTTAAAGGTGCTGGGATAGCAAATAGTTCAATAATCCACATGACTTACAATATTACTGTGCAGAGATCGTTAATAGCATGCAGACTGTGGCTTTAAACTTCACACTTTTTCTGCAATAAAGTGAGAATGTGAAAGTGCAGGATGAAACCTGCACTACTGCACAGCAGCTCTGCAGAGGGGAGATCTGGTCTTTAGCATCACTCTGTGGTCACAACTTTCTGGGGTTGAGCCAAGGCTGGTGGCAGGAGCTCGGAGCTGCCCCGGATTGCTAGGGCCACCCATACTTGCCTTGGTTTGTTTTGCTCTTTCCTATGAAAACAGACAGGATTTTCCTATGAAAAGGAGGGTTTTCCCCAGGGTTTTCCTATGAAAACAGCCAGCTAAACTACCTGCAGGGTTGGTTCTCTCCTGTGCTTGGACTTACCACCACACAGGGAGAAAACAGAAGATCTAGGAGCATTGCATGAAGGCAACATAAATGGAGAGTTTCTTTCAGAGGTAAAAGTTGCTATTATGACTAAAATATACCCAGAGCAACTTCCTTAGCACATCAAACATCTCTGTCTTTATATCATCCTAAAGCTATTTAGATGCCTAATGTCATGTCTGACTACTGTAAGCAATGTAGCATGTCTTTATATCTTCTGATATGAAGTGTATTTATTTCATTAAAGAAGGGTCTGTTTTTGCAGCATGTCACATCCTGGAATGTCCCGATGGGATGGCGCAGGAGGTGATCAATACCATAGGGCAGGCGTTCGAGCTGCGCTTCAAGCAGTACCTGAAGAATCCATCTAGCCTGGTTACCTCTACTGAAAGGTGAGCGTACTCTCAGTCGCTTAACTGGTAATGTTCTTTCTTTGCTGCTTTTCAGGAAAACTATAAGCTATAAAGAGTCCCATAAATGAGATGCTTTGGATATGCCATTGTTCTGGACATATGCTGATTTGGTTGCATGCATGGAATATAATAGAGTGAAATCAGCTTGTCCTAGTAAATTCTATAGATTTCAGGCACATTTGTACAGCTGCATAACAACACAGGATTCAACTGTATGTCTCTTAGTTAAAACAGCCTCATTTTAAGTCTTTCAAGTAAAAGGACCAAATATTTCTGTGTAAGGGCAGAGAAAGAGAAGCAAAGAAGTTTTGCTCTACAAATAGGTGCACACACACTGAGCCAGGTCCTCAGCAGTGCCAAGTTCAAGGTCACTGCAGCTGTGGAGGGCACATGGTGGGAGAGAAGCAATTGTAATTTACCTTTCTGCTTCTTGGCTTATGTCGTGGCAGGGGCCTGAAATTCCACCTGGTGTGACTTATATCAGCCTTGCATTCTGAATTAAGCACATGCACCACTTGGTGTTTTAATGTGAAGCTCTGTATTCTGCACAGTCATCCACATGCAGGAAAATGCAGAACAGCACTTCCACCTCCAGTTATATTTCTTTTGCTATCTCTAGTGTTTCTAATAGTGATCTATATTCCTAAAGCAGCCAGCAAGAGAGGACTTTTCCTGGGAGCCTGGCCTACCTTATACCACAAGCAAATCCCAGCAATGAGAAAGGGACTAATTGGATTCCATCCTCGAGCCCATCCTGCACCCGGCCCTGCAGAATGGTCCTCAGGCAGAGAACTCGGATGTTGCTGTGTGAATGAGTCACCCGCATCCAAACTACTATGAATCACATAATCAAATACTTGCACTGTGTATCACATAATCAACTACTTGAACTTTATCTCTTTCCTGCTTGAGCCCCTTTATCCAATTATATTCTTGTTAAACAGAGAAGTAAGATTTGAGATGGGCTTTTTATTTCAGGACCGGAGACAGTGCAGGAAGCACCTAGTTCTTTTGCAGTGTCTCAGCTGCACATTTAAACCATCATCATTCTGGTTTAGCTCAAGAAAAACATGGTGCATTATCCTTGGTGTCGTTCAGTGTTTCTTCCAAGGTGGAACAAAATAGTTATGTTGATTATGGTTATTAAAATTAGAATAGATCTGCCTCTGGAAAACTACGTTTTTTGTAGCAATGTTTGATTTTTCTGAAACAGTTGCAGGCCTGTCTAATTCATTGCCATGTGGGGTTTTAATTTGCCCTCAAGTCCCACACAGAGCAGTCTCCTTGGATTTATATGGCTGAGATAAGAAGCCAGAGGAATTTGTTTTACCATCTACACTTTAGGTGCCTTCATATGCGATGCTTTTAGCGGTCTCCTGTTTACAAAAAAAAAAAAAAAAATCAGTGAGTGGCACTCATTTTCACTGAAAAGGGATCTAGACTGCCCAATGCCAAGGAAATAACTAGACCTCCCTACAACTTAAACTGTGAGTGACTCCATTTGTATTTCAAAAAGAAGTAACTGGAAAAAAGAAAGAAGGAACTCTATGAAAGCTTATGACTCTAAAGCCTTTAAAACCTATGTACGTCTAACTTGTGCCTTCTGTGATGCACAAACACTTGGAACATTTGTCTGCACTGGAAAGCAGTTGATTACATCAGTCACTTTATTTTTCATATTTTTTCAGTGAGGCAGTGACTGATAGATCATCTGGGAATGCACAGGAGAGGGAGGATCATGAATATTACAATGAAATTCCAGGGAAAGAGCCTCCCACTGGTGGAGTATTGGACATGCGAGTGAAAGTGCAAACAGGCCAAAGGACTAATTGTCCCATGCAGTGCAAAAAGCAGTATTGCTTGGTAAGTACATCATCTTCTGGAATAACTATTCACTGCCTCTTCTGGGAATGAATAATAACGTACGTGATATTGTGATGAAAAGCGTGCTATTAACATTAGAACTGGGTCCTGATTACCCTGGAAAAGGCTTATTTTTCGAGTAGATTTAGCGATGCTTAGTGTATATTTGGACCCCAAAGCGCTTTCTGAATATTAGCTGGGTTGTCCTTAGAGTACTTTTAGCAGATAGAGTAATATTCCCTTGTTCACCTTACAGGAAGTAGATGGACATTTACATGGCTTGTGTAAGAGAACACCTGCAAAATCAAAGGCTATGTTAATGTATATACCACATTAATTTACTTTTAGAAGTGTTTCAAGGCACTTTATTAAATCATACACAGTAAAAATACATATACCCATGGTTCTTGGGTAGTCAGGAAGAAGAAAACCAGCAAGCAAGGAGTAAAACCAGCAGAGTTCAGACTTGCTGCACAAACTTTGAAGCCTGCTGTGCTTGTTCGTGGAAAAAACAGCATTTCCAACTGCAGGGAAACAGGTTTTCCTCAAAGAGAGTGGGATCAGACCTGCCTATTGGAATCCAGGTTGTCTTGTTTGAGAAGTTGCTGCTACCTAGGGTTTGCTGGATCTGGTGGCCACTGCTCCTAGATTATGTTGCCACGAATTTTCTGGTGGGTCAACTGAATGGGGGACAACACTGCTGATGTTGAACATTGTGACTTTATTGGTCAACAGATAAAAATAGTGTTAAAATTCTGTGGTCCTTTGCACCCCACATTTCAATTATGATATAAAACGAAAGCACCAAGCCCGGCTTTCTCTTGCGTGACTGCACTACTTCATTTCTCAGAGGCAGGCAGTGTACCTTAGATACATTGCTGGGTAGTTAACAGTCTGTGCAGGGATTACAGTATGTTCAGACTTCATGTCTGTAGAAAGAGCAATATTGTCATGAAACATGATTTGAGGAGACTGGAAATGATTTTTGTTAAGATTTGTTTAGTTACCTAGATTCCACTTAACTTTATAATGTCTGTGCACTATTTATCTGATGAAGATCCTCTGTGACTGTTTTTATGATTTTTCTGCAGACAGGCAGCCCGACATTCATCAATACATATGAAAACTGCCCAGAAGAAAACAAGGCTGTGGGTATGGACTCTCTTTTCCTTCTCATGCCTATTTAGACCTCACCAGGCCAAGCTGCCTGGAAGAGCTGCCCACTTGCTTTCAATACAATGGTGAAAAGGGTTCTGCTTATTAGGTCATTTCTAGTTCCCTAGATGGAGGGCAGACAAAAAGGCCTTAGAGCCTTTCAAAAAGCCACTAATCTGTCTTCATGTCTGCAGGAAGACTTGCTCATTTTACTTGTCATGATACTGTACAGTAGCTCTTTGTTGTTTCAATCCCTTTTATACTCTTTGTTCTATTCCTTTTCATACCCTTTGAGGAGGAAAAATAGTTCTTAGCAGTCTCTGAAAATGCCCCTTCTCCCTACAAATGCTTAGGGGACCCAAGCTATCAGCTGAGATGGTGGCTGGGGTGGCAGGGTGCTGGCACCCGCTCAGCCTCAATCACAGTTTCACATTAATGGGATTAATCCTGTGCAGTCTCGTGGGATCGCAGCCTCTGGCCCTTTCTGGATATCCCTCTCTGGAGCCGCAGCCCTCAGCGGGTTTCCTCAGCTCTGCTTTCTGTGCAGCGAGGTCCCATCTGAATTCCCACCGCGCTGCTAGGAAGGGTTTGGTTGCAGGGCCCACAGGGGATAGTTCTGCCTCTTGTGATATTTTTGATTTAAGTGAAGAAGAATTCAATGGTTTCTACAAAGGGAGGATGAATAAAGAAAAGAATGAATGGATCTGTGAATAAGAAGTTTGCTAAAGAGCAAAAATGTGTGCTATTTGGCTAGCTGAAACAGTATTATGTTCGCAGACTGCAGGGGATGTTCCGTTAGCCTTTCCCTAGGCCAGGAACAGAACCTGCCAAATGCGGCTGTGGCTCTGCGGGCAGAGACACCAGGCAGCAGCCGCCTCCATCCTCCTGGCTCTTCCCGCAATGCCTGCTGTGCGGCGGGAAATGAAGGGGCTTGGCCCCGTGCAGTGGATGCAGCTTGTGCCTCTGCTCAGGCAGAGGTATTAATTTCTTGGTAGGCAGTGGCAGTTTCAGTCTTGGTGCTGATTGGAACAGAGCCTGAACCACTGTGGAGCATTTTTGAAAACTTCATTCTTGCCCATTTGGGCTAATGTACCTTGTGCCTTGTAGCCATGAGGAAGAACTACTTCATCAGCCCATTTTTCTTCCCCTTATGAGGAGAATCCTTAAGATCATCCTTAAGAATGATCTTAGTGGGATATATAAGAAGAGTAATATTTCTATTTTCAGCTTGTGCAGTTAAATTACTTGGAGCTAAAGGAAATAACTCTGTGCGTACTGCCTATTCACTGCAGGTAGTGGGGCTGACAGAGCACAGAAGACCAAAAAAGATGCGCCGCTGTTGAAGCCTGCCTCCAGGACAGACCTTTTTGATGACCCCTGTTACATCAACACGCAGACCCTGCAGCCCGCGGCGTGCGCGGCCCGTGGCAGCGCCGCGGCCCAGGCCCACGGGAGCCCGCTGCACCACGCCAGTACGTTCACACCACAGCACCGTGCTTGACAAGGCCTTGTCAAGCAGAGCTCTTGTCAGCTCCACGCATGGAGCTGAGCTGGGCTTTTCTAGTAAGAAATACTGAGGAAGTGTGTGGGGGAAATCTTCCTGGTTGTTTTTTGGATTACTAAATTTGAGATAAAGCGGATTAGAAATACTGACAGAGAGCAAATGAAATCACCTTTAATCTTGGTGAAACTCTTGATTTAAAGACACACTGGTGGATATCCAGTAGGTGACTATATAATTTCTACATATTTTCTTCATTGCTGAAAATAATCTATTTGTTACATTCACCTTTTCTGGATCCCTACTTAGAGTTGGTCCTCGCTGGCTTTACACAAAAAGGTGGTCTTAGGATTGGACAGACTTACAGTAAAGGAAATCTGTGGCTATTGAGACATGTCATTACCTCAGGCTGCATTATGCTGTCAAAGGAACTAGCCATATCCTGAGGAGCCTGCAGTTGCACAACTCCATTGAAGAAGTGGTATCCTGGGTTTCCTTAGAGAAATCCTGCCTGTGAATCATTTGCAGTTTGACTGGCTGTATCCCAAGCCACCCAGTTTTGTTAGTACATGCAGTAATTGTTCGCTTTTTCACAGCAGATGCATCATGCTGTAATCCTTCCCTTCTGGCCCCGTTGGCCATGTTGTCCTGCATTCCTGCACATAGCTGGAGTCGCTCAACATGACTCTCCCAAATAGACGTGACAATCGCCTCAGAGCTTGCTAAGGAAGAGGGGAAAAAAATGGATCTTTAAACATGTCTTGTGGCTAAAAACCCAACAAAAATCCCATTTTACAGGGAAGTGTTGACTTTTTAAATACAATTGAAGAAATACAAAACCAAAACAGCAGAGCATTACAAGAAAAAACCCATCGTTGATTGAAATTCCTGTTCCCTAGCAACCTGAGGTTTTACCATCGGAGGTGTGGGGAGGAGATGCAATGATAATTTTACCTAACGCTCTGGCATGTTGTGAGCCTTCCTGCGTGCATATTATCACAGCCAGGGAGGCCGCTTTGTTCACAGCTTCATTTGAATTTTTCTAAAGGCTAGCAGCTATAAAAACATTGGCTCGCTTCCATTTAGGATGAGGTTCTAGGTGAAGTGTCCAATACACTCCTTTTCATTTAATTTTAGAATTACCGGAAGCTGTTCAGCAGAGTGCTGCAAGCAACACAGCTGGTCTCCCCATTATGCCACAAATAAAACAACAGCTAAAGAATGAAGATTGTTACCATGGCAAATTAAACAGGAAAGCGGCAGAGAGCCTCCTAGTGAACGACGGGGACTTTTTGGTGCGAGAGAGCACGACGTCACCTGGACAGTACGTCCTCAGTGGACTTCAGGGAGGCCAGGCAAAGCATCTGCTCTTGGTGGATCCCGAGGGGAAGGTAGGAGCCTCTCAGGCACAGAAATGTCAGGCTGGCTCAGATGGTTCAGTCATGAGGCACGGATGGATTGCACAAAGTGGAACCGATGTGATTCTGTGCAGGTTAATTTTAAGTTCAAGAGCTTGAAAGCGTTTAAGTTCTGTGGAAATAGAAGTGAGGAGCTTAAACATTTTTGTGTTTTCAGTCAAGTTGATGGCAATTAGTGTAGATAGGAGTACACTTAATGCATCCTTCGAGTCTTTATACTGCTAGAAAAATAACCTTAACATCAAAACCCAAAGCTGATCAGTACACTTCTGGAGACAGAAAAGGGAGAGCTGGTTTAATATCAGTTGAATTTGACCTGCTTCTGCTCAGCTCCTAGAAAAGTGTTCTCAGATAGCATTTCTCAGAGGAGAGGGTAAATTGGAAAAGTAATTCTTAATGGGCATACATAGTCTTAACTGACTCCGATGCGTTTTGGTATTCCACACATGAGCCTACACTGTAAAGGGATATGAAGGTAGGAATTACTGTATATAGCCTATTGATCCCACTCTAGGGAGTTCAGTAGCTTAAATGACTTTTAGTTATTTAGCTAGGCTCATGCCCAACCAGTTTTAGACACAATATAACTTGTATTTATTTGTTTATTTATTGCTTCTTTCCCTAGGTAAGAACCAAAGACCGTATATTTGATAGTGTGGGTCATCTTATTCAGTATCACATGGAAAACAATTTGCCAATCATCTCTTCTGGAAGTGAAGTGAGCTTGAAACAGCCTGTGAGGAAAGACAGTAATTTGGGACACATGCATTACCACAAATAATCATTTGGATCTCACAAATCCCGAGACAAATCACTTCAGAAACTTCATTGACTGTTATGAAACTTTATATTATGAAGCCAGTTCAAAAAAAGTATAGACTGCACATTCTGCTGCTGTTCCAGAAGACTTCTTTTTGTGTGTGTATGTATGAATATATGTATATGTGTAGATCTATGTAGATCTATAGAGATCAATATGCATAGTTATATATATAATCTTAACAAAATTATACCTTCAGAGTGTGAGGTTCATTTGTGAAAAGGTATTTTAGACATGCACAAATGTCACTTTCAAGGTCATACTGAATCAGTAAGTATTTAAAAGCACAATTAAAACTTTACATGCAAAAGCTCACTTGAATGAACTGCTGGAACATTAGTATGTGCCTTTTAGAACAGAATTATTGGAAACCAATATTATTTATACTGAATTAGTTTTGGGTGGTTAAACAAACACGTTTAAGATTTTAACTATTTGCCAAAACAAATACAATTTGAATATTACTAAAATGTCATTTGCTTTCGATAGACACTAATGATTTCATTTTGCTTGTAACAGCACTTTACTAGCAACTAGTGTTTGAAAATCATAGCATTCACAATAGAAAAGGGTTGTCTGGTTTCTTAATCATTTTTATCATTGTCTGCCTACTCAAAAGACTTGAGATTATGCAACATTTACAAAGTTGAAATTAATATATTTAATATAATTTTGGAATAGAACTTGTTAAAGGACAAGCATGCTAGATCCTAATATTTTTGTTTCGCATATGATTTTACTGTTATTACCAACTAATACTGGAGACTTTTCTTTCTAAAGATGTAGGCTAAATATATTTTCATTGATTTCATAGACCTTTGCAAACTAGAGAAGCTGAACAAAACTAATAGTGCATTTTGAGAGAAAATTATTTAAAAGTTTGAACTCTGCATGTGTTCTTATCCTGTGCTCTTTCCAAAATGATATATGATTTTCCATTTCTTCATGTAGAGTTCATTTGCTCCTGAACATGGGGGAAAAAAAAGCCTTCTAAAGAAAACTTATGAATTGTTTTGCCACAATAAATACTCAAAATATGAACAGTTCTGCATTCAGTATGAACAGTAGTTTCTTGGGCTTTCTGTTGAATAAAATGATTTAATATGTAGCTAAAGAAAAGGGAGGGGAGCTTGGGGAAGGAGGCTGGTAGTCTGGGTGATGGCATCTTTGAGAAAGTTGTCCCTTTAATGCCTCCTGGCACAGCTGGAGACTTTCCCTTGCAGCCCACCAGCTTAGTTCAATAGGGCAGACAATTGGTGTGGATAGTCCAGCAATCTCTGGAAGACAAGCCTTGACTCTAAAAGGGAAATTCTCTTCTTTTGCTTAATGCCTTTGTGTTAAATGGGATGTATTATCAGAGCTCTTTTCTCTGGAAAGCGGAAAGGACACACAGGCCTAGAATAATTGAGGACATATAAGTGTTCTTGGAGGGAAAGTCTGATGTAAAGGTTCTTATTTAGAGCTGAGTTAAAAGCATCATTTTTGGGTTTTTTCCAGCTAATAGGCACAAAACATATTTTATTCCTCAATAGTAACATGAATAAAATATTCAATTACATATACTGAAGCACGTATACTGATGCTTTGAAACAGCAGTAGCTGGTTTCCTTGTTAGGGTCAGGCAGTTTTGATACTTCAAGTCTTCGGAATAAAGATTCAAGTCCTGTTCTATGGTGTCCAAGGTTCTTATCTGAGAACAAGGCTCCCAGCAAAAGCTCATGCTCAAGTTCTACGCTACTGCAAGGCTATTTGACAAGCAATTATATAAAAGTGGCATATCAACTCCATGTATGGTATCCTTTCTAATTGTGGGGCTTATCAGACTTCACAAAGTATAATATTAACAGTCTTTTATTGAAGAATGAAGTAAAAATAGTTGCTTTTGTGACACGTCAATAGGAAACATGACTTGTACAGAGCTTTTATCATCAATGTTGAAATGTGTGAAGCAAATACGGGGAATTCCATCTCTGCTTAGTAAAAATCAAAATGACTCAAGAATACAAGTAATTAGAATTGTGACAGTCAGAGATCAAAGCTGCATGAATTTGGCGGTCAAAACACTGACTTAGGGACTTCATTTTCCCTCCACCAATAGGCAAAAATACCTAAAGTCATTGTATGATGTTAGGGTTAGAATATGACACAATTAAGTATGGCATTTTGAATATCATTAACTTGAAAAGTAAAGTGGAATCTTTGTATTGTTTCTCATTCATTTTTGGGTCTGTAACAAAACCATAAAGGTAAAAGGGAAGAAAATGCAGTTAATTGGGGGCCAGCGTATTCAGCAAGTTAATATCTCAGAATTTATTGCTGTAGAAGAGAGAAAGCAAAGACGACTAGTGGCTCAGATAGAATCCAGATCCAGCATGTCCATGCCTTGCAGAAAACAGATTATGTTTCCTGGAATAAGTCACATCTATTCTTCTGGAGCAGGAACTAGGAGCTCAGTTTGTCGTTCCTAACAGACACAGCAGGTTTTCCCCAATACTGAAAAGTTACGTTGTTGTTTGAATGCTGGAAAGTTTTCCTGACTGTTGATCTTGAGAAAGTTTGCAGGGATTGTCCTGCACATTTAGATATCTTAATAATGCTTTTCATGCCTGTGGAAATAACTGAGGTGGTTGCAAGAACTGGATAATCTTGTTCTAATATTTAGTAGAAGCCCATGGGAAAAACACAGTTTTAACTCGAGTCACACCACATTTTTTTTTCTTTCAAAGTTCCAATAAATGTAATTGAAGTTTTAAATTTGGTTGCTTACAACAATAAAATGATATTACAAAAGGTGACCCAACCCCATCTCTGCTATCACAGCTTCCATCTTCTGCCTGTCTGGCAGGCAGTGCTACAGCAAGGCAAGTGTCACCAGGTGGTGCTATTACATATCTCCTCTGTGAACAAATGCTCATTGTTCGGGAAACTTTTCTTTTTTTTTTTTTTTAATGGCTACAGGCAGTGCTGCGGAAGGAGTTCCTAGATCTCAGAAAAATATTCTATTTATTTATTTATTTATTTATTTGTTAGCAGATTAGAGGAGAGGCTGCAGCCCTCCAGTGGGAGGTGCTTCCTCAGTGCTTCGGCCTTTATCACCACAAGGCCATGAGGGGCAGCCCTCTCATCGCGTGACGTCACTCTGCCACGCTGTGACTTCACGCGGCTCTCCCGTGGCTACGTCATCGCGCGTTGCCAGGTAACCGCCACGTCCCGCGGCGACATGGCGCCTCCGACACCTGTGCCCAGCCCCGCCCCCGTGGGCCGGGACGTCACGGGGAAGCCCCGCCCCTCCGGAAGCGGCCGCAGCGATTGGCTGGCCTCTTAGCCAACCAGCGAGCCGTACGCCTTCCCGCGGCTCTCCGCGCCTCCTTTTAAACAGCCAACGAGGGGCTCCGCAGCGCAACCGAGCGGGAAGGGGGTGGGGCTAGCGCTTCCCGTCCGCCCCCGCTGCCCAGAGAGCGGGGGCCCTGCGGCCGCGCCGCGCCCGCTGGTTGGAGCCGCGGGCCGCCACTCAGGCGCGGCGGGCGCAGGTTCGGTTGTCACGCGGAAGCGCGGCCCGGGTGTCTTTGTTGTGGCCCATGGGCGCGGGCGGCCGTTGGGCGCGGCGGCTCCGGTGAGTGTCGGCGGCCGGGCCT
>JAVCKT010024546.1:2500-111603 GCA_032273925.1 Rhynchotus rufescens | reverse complement strand
GGGCGCTGGCAGCGGCGGTGGCCGCAGCGGGGCCGCGCCGGGGGCCGGGCCGGCGGGAGGAGCCAGCGCGGGCGCTGCCGGCACCGGCGCTGCCACCTGCAGAGCAGCAGCACTGCCGAGCCCGCGGCGGCGCGGCCAGAGGCCACCGCGGCCACCGCAGCCCTGCCGGGGCCACCACGTCCCGGCGGTGCCAGCCCTGCCTGGTAAGCTCGCGCTCGCTCGTGCTTCGTCTGGCTGCTTGCTTGGGCCAGGGCAGGGAGGAGGAGGAGGGTGAGGAGGGTGAGGGTGGCACCAACCCGCAGAGCATCGATCCCACCAGCCATCCACCCGCTCCCGTCTCCTCACCCCTTGCACCCCAACGGTGTTTTCTGCATTTAACTGGTTGGCACATGGAGGTCACCAGCTGCCCCAGGTCCAGGGAGGTTCTGTGGCCTCCCCACTCTGGGCACGAGTGGCTCCAGTTCCCTGTGCCCTTCCTGGCCACCCTGGGGGCAGCCCTGGCCCCATGGCCCCATTAACCACTGCACCCGCCCTGCATGCCCCTATCAACCAAAGCACCCGCCCCACCGGTCCCCATTAAGCGCTGCACCAGCCCTGCAGCCCCTGTTACTGATGCGCCGCTCGTCTGTGTTTTCCTTGCAGGAACCTCACCCAGGATAGGGCTCCAGACAGGTAAATGGATCCTTGCCTCCTTCTCGGTGCTCCCGGAAGGACGTTTAGCCCAAATGCTGCTTTACTTCTTTCTTCTTCCTTGCCCACCCTGTCTTTTCTGCTCCCTTGGTGATCCAAGGTAGGGGATTCAGTGGCTACAGCCCCCGCCCCGCGGCGCTTCCTCCCAGCTGCTCTCCCTGCAAAGGGTTAACCCGGCAGCACCGACCGCCCTGCAGCTCCGGAGCCATTTTCTCTGCACCGCCTCTTGCCTGTGCGAATACACCCCAGCCTGGGAGCCCGGGAATCATGAGCTTGTTTTCCAGCAGCCCCGAGATCCGGTGCCTCTGTGCGTGGCTCGGCAGGGGCAGAGCCGGGGATGCAGCGAGCGCTGCGGACAAAGGGCGGCTCCGGCTCCGCTCGCCCGCTCCAGCAGCAGCGCCGGCCCTGCACTCCCCCCGCTTCCCTTCCCGCTCCGCGCTCGGATGCGAGCCCGGGGCTCCCCGGCTGCTCCGTGCCGGGATGTGCCGTGCCTGCCGATGCCACCGAGGCTGCGGCTCCGCAGGGCACAGAGCGAGGGTCAGGGTACCGCTGCCCTGCAGAGGGGCTTTGTCCCCTGCCTCGTCCCCGTGACGCGCTTCATTGTCGACCCAGCGGGGAAGATGCGGGAGCAACCATGTGGGCGGCGCGGAGCCGCCTGCGCTGGCGCCGGCACTGCCCGGGCTCAGCCCCAGGGGAAGCTGCTTCCCGCCCTGCCCTTCCCGCCCTGCCCTTCCCACCCTGCCGACGGCACCTGCGTCGCTGCCGCCGCACCCCGCGCAGCGCCCGGCGCCTGCCCTCGCAGGGGGCCGCGTGCGGGGCTGCTGCCGGGGAGAGCTGGCCCGCTCCGCGCCGCGCGCACGGGCTGCGGGAGGCCGAGCTCGCACGGAGCTCGCACAGGGCTCGCACGGAGCTCGCAGCTCCTCCTGCGCAGCTGCTGCATGAGAACGTGAGCCCGCGTGCGCTGGCTGCTGCCTCCTGCCCCTAGACGGAGCCGTGACTCTGGCGGCGACGGTGGCGCGCGGCCCGGCCAGCTCTGCTCGAAGCGCTGGGCTGGGCACAGCAGGATGCGACTGCAGCGGCGGGCAGGCGCTGGAGCCCCGTCCCCGCTCAGCAGCACCCAGGCTCTGCCGCGGAGCGGCCCCACGCGCTGCAGAGCTGGGCAGCCCCGCAGGGCCCATGGGTGCCGGCCGGGACACCCGTCCTCGTGCCCCTGCTGCCGCCCCACAGCTCCGAGCAAGGGCCCCACGGGAAGGGACAGTGCAGGGACACAGGGACACGGGATGCTTTGCCCAAGCCCCACACGGGCACAGGACGAGGCTGCCAGTGCACGGTGCCGCCTGTCCTTCCCTCTTGCTGCGCTGCCTCTTTTCTTTTGCAGCTGCCCCGACTGACCTGAGGTCTGTTCACACAGCCCCGGTGTGGCCTCCACGGAGGAGCAGCCAGACTAGAAGGGGGGCATTTTGCAGCACCCGGGTACTGCTGACATCAGGTAGGACCCTGGCATGAGGGCAACAGGGGGCTCCGGGTGACAGCCGGGATTTGGAGCAGGGGCCGCAGCATCCCCGAGCTCTCCCTGCTCCTCTGCACCCAGTGCAGGCGGCTGGGCCACTTTGGCCCCGCCTTTGATCCCGCTCCTGGTGCGGCTCCTGTCCTCACCCTGCGTCCCCCGCTCTGCCCGCGCGTGGGGAAGGTGCCGAGAGCCCCAGGGCTGGGGTGGGCAGAGCCGCTGCGTCCCCCCGGGCTCTCACGGCCTCTCTCTGTCCCACAGAGCCGCCGGCGCTGCCCCGCGGAGCCGGGCGGCCGCAGCCGCCACCTCGGACACGGGCGGTGAAGCCGCGGGAGCCGGGCGGCCCCGGAGCAGCCCGGCACGAGCGGCGAGCCCAGTGCGGTGCCGCCGCAGGACGCGGGTCGGCGCGTGCAGGGTGCCTGGGCAGCCGCCCTGCCCGGCGGCACCGCAGCGGGCGCAGAACTGTGGGGACGGGCAGAGGGGCCGAGCGCCGCGGCATGGACGGGGGCCCTTCCCATGTCCATGCCATCCAGCCCGTGCGGATGCAGGACGCAGGGCTTTGCTCTGCCCCGCTGCTCCCCGGGCTCCTCTCAGGGCTTTCCCAGGGACGCGGTAGCCAGGGCCCAGGCAGCGCCAGGCCGCCCCTGCCCAGCTTGGGCCCCTGCTCGCCTATTGCGCCCTGCCTGTCTGCAAAGCCTTGGTGCTTCTCCGTCCCGCAGGGCTCCGCCAGGTCCAGGCGGGAGGAGGCTCCCCCAGGGGCACTAACAGCCGCTGCTCCGGCAGGAGCGTTTGGGGAAACCTCCCCTTTTCTGGAGCAGCGCGGAGCCCCGCGGGGAGCCCGGGCCTGGCTCCCCCAGCCCCGTGGGGCCGGGGTGCAGCACCGGGGGCTGTGGCGAGGGCTGCCCGCTGGGTAGGGTGACCCAGGGCCTTCGTCCCGAGCGCGGCGAGCGGCTGGAGCGCAGCAACCTGCGGGCCCCGCGGCGAGGCGGGCAGCGCGCCGGGGCGGGCGCTTTGCGGGAGCTACGGCCTAGGGTGCCAGGTGGAGAAACAGCCTGGTGGGAAGGGACACGGGAGGCGAGGCAGGGGCACGGATTCCCCGGGAGCCCCTTCCCAGCCCTGCGGCACGTCCCTGGCACGGGGCAGCACCGGCCGCTTCCTGCCGCCGGGCAGCAGGCCAGCCGCGCGCTCGCCAGCTGGGACCGTTGTCCCCGGCACGTCTGCCCCCGCAGCGGCCTTGGCCTGTCCCGACAGCACGGGGGTCTCCCCTCTCGACCCGCTCCTGGTCCGAGGCAGCGGGAGCTCGGCAGGGGCGCGGGGCAGACGTGCCCCCGGGTGCTCCTGCAGAGCAGGGAGCTCTGCTCCGCTACCCGCTCGCGTGTCACGGTGCTCGAGCAGGGCTCGCCCAGCCCCTGTCCCTGCTCCTAGCAGCTCCCGCGGTGTCCCTAGCCCTGGAGCCTTGCAAAGCTCAGCTGAGGTCAGGGCGCTGCCCAGTGCTCTCCTCATGGACTGGGAGCGTGGGAACGCTCTGCTCCGGGGGTCTCATGCCTTAGGAACGCAGGTGGTGGGAGTGATTCTATTTAGGTAATGTGCTTCCTCATGCAGGTGAAATAGTCTACTAACCCCTTCCCAAATCTTGACCCAGTAGCAAAGCCCCCCGTGCCTCCTAGTACCGAACGCTGCGAGCGCAGCAGCCTGCACCGGGAAGCTCTTCCTCCCAGGCTAACGCAGGGAGCCGTCCGTGCATGCGTGTCCCGCTCCGTTATTAACGCACTAACCCCGCGAGGAGCCTCCGGGTGCTCCTGCTCGCGATGCCGCCACGCTCAGCAACTCACCCGTGAATGAACTAACCGACTAACCGCCCCTAACGCATGCTCTACTAACCAGTCTCGTTTCACTTCCTACTAACCGGCGACAGCAAATAGTGTCTTTAAAGGGGAACGGAAAAGCTGGGTAAGTAGCGGCGCAAAGGCAGCCTCGGCGGCGGCAGGAGCGCGGGCAGAGCGGGCAGGGCTGAGCCGCGCTCTGCGCGTGGCTTCTGCCGCCGGCGAGGGGTCCTGGGGCGCTTTCAGCAGCAGAAGCTTTTCGGTTCCTTTTTAAGCCAGTAGATCTCTCTCCGTTACTAACCCGCTCCTCAACTGAATTAAACAAACTAATCTTTGCCGCTTTTCTCCTCATTTACCTCCTGTGTGTTCTACAAGACAGATTATGCCATGCTTCTGTTTACTAACCACCTGTACTAACTTGCCTTCTCTGTTGCTACTAACCGAACTCTTTGCACCTTAACTGTCCGATGCTGCTCACCACGACAAATGAACAAACGGCCTCTGCAGCGCTCGAGGTGCTCTGATTTGCAGTGCGACCCGCTCCATCCCCCTTTAAGAGCAGAGAACAGGAAGAGGCGCCCGGAGCGAGTAGCGGGGAGCTTTGAAAATTTCCCTATTGGTTTTCAGAGAAATTGCCAGAGGCCAAAAGAGGCCAAAGCGCTGAGCGGAGGAAGGATAACGTGGGAGCCGCTGCGTCCCCGGGAAGGGTGGTCGCTGCCATAAGGGCACAGCCAGCCTGCTCAGGGCACAAAAAGCGGCCACGTCTCCCGCAGCCCTCCAGCCACGGCTGCGCTGGGAATGTCACTGGGAACGGGCCATGGCGCTGGGAAGGGCCTCGCTGCCCCGTTCCTCGCGGGCTCCACGGCGGATGCGGCGCTCACAGACTCGCCGCTCTCCTCGTCTCGCCTCTTCACGGCGTGACCTTGATGCGTGTGGAGAGCCAGTGCCAGGGGCGCGATGCCGACTCAGTGCAGGGCGCCCAGGGCACGGCTAACCGCGCGGTTGGTACTTGCAGAGTTGTTGGCACGGAGGGGCGGTGGATGCTGCTGTGCCAGCCCAGGGGCGCTCTGCTCTCAGCCTGTCTGATGGAGTTAGGATGCTGCTAATGCCAGCCTCGTCTTGAGGCCTTGCTTTTGCTTTCTGTCAGTCTTGGATTTAGGTTAAACTTCCCCTATATTTCCACTGATTCTGCTGGGGTTAGGCCAGATCCTGCAGCTTTATCTGCACTGCTTTAGCATGCAAACTGAGCTACCTGGTTAAACATCATCACCATTAAGTGTTGGCTTCTAACCACAGCACTGCTGAGATTACTAACAGGACCAAACTAACCCTTGCATGCCAGGAGAAGGACGGCGCTCTGTGTTTCTAACCGCACTTCGGTCCCCAGGACGCAGGCTCGTGAGGACACGCAGAGCGCGGCAGCCGGCACGCGACACCCGCGTGCGCCCCGCGCTGTCCCGCCGGGGTCCGTCCGGAGACGGCCCCGCTCCTCCGCGCCGCAGGACTCCAAGGAAACGCTCTGCTCCGGCCGCCGGGCAGGGCCCGGGGGCTCCTCTGTATCGGCAGGGCGCTCCGCAGGGCCGGGGGTGGGTCTGCCCGCGCCCGCGCCCAGCTGCTCCCTCGTTCTCTGACCTCCTTCCCTTTGCTCTGCTAACTAACCCAGCCGTGAGGACCTCCTGCCCGCACCCGTGTCCCTGGCTGCCTCCAGGCTCCCCGCTGCCCTCCTGCCTTGGGTGGGAACGTGCAGATGAGCGGGGCCGCTGCCTTCCAGGCCCATGCTCGGAGGGGTCTTGCCGGGGCTCTCTCCTCTAACCTCGCTGCCTCATTTCCATTAACAGCTCAGCCGGCACCCAGCGGTGGGAACTGGCACCTGACACTGCTCAGGAGCCCTGGCCCTGCCGACCTCGCCGTAGGAGCCACCAACCAGCCCTCCCTCCCCTCAGCAAGGCCAGGGCGGGAGGAATTTGGGGCTGATACTCACGCACTTACGTGAAGACGGTGCCCATCCCGCGGCGGCCCCAGGAGGGGAGGTGCTGCGGGCAGGGACGCGGCCGGGCGCAGGGCAGCAGCGGGGACGAGGAGGGAGCAGGGGATGGAGCGGGGGACAGGAGCAGCAGCCGCTGCAGCCCCATCCATTCCCCTGAGGGCACCCGCAGCACCCACGGGAGCAGGTGGCCCCACTGCAACCACGGGTGCCCAGAGCCCTTCATCCCCAGAAGGGCTTCCAGCTCCGCAGCGGGGCAGCAGTGCCCTGGCCAGCCTGTCCCTGTCACCTACCCCCGGGAGCAGTGATGGGACCAGGGGCTGCCTCAGCTGGCCCAAAGAGCAGGGTTTGAGGGCACAGGAAGCTGGTCCTGTGTCCGCATCGCTTCCATCCTGTCCCCGACTCCGGATTGCCCCATGTGCGGGCACAGAGCGGCCTGGCAGTGCCCGTGGGCCACCCGGCTGCTGCAGAGCCCCTGGGCCCGTCCCGGTGGTGCGGGGCTCTGCGCGGGGCTGCCGGCGGCGCCCGCTCTGCTGTAACCTCTGCTGTGAACACGCGAGTCCAAAACGCGCCTGGTCTGTGTGTGTGTGTGGGGCGGGCGATGGGGCCGGTACTGGGCTCCCAGGGGGGGGACAGGGGGCTGGGGCAGGCGCTGGGGGGTCCGGGGCAGCCCCGGGCCGAGGGGCGGCTCTCGTCGAGGCCGGGGGGGCAGAAGCGTTGCTGCCACGCGGGGTCCCCCCGCGCCAGGGGGTTCGTCCTGCGCCAGCCGGGAGCGGGGCCGCGGGGACGGGGCTGGTGTCACCTCGTGGGCACTGGCGACACGAGTGGGGAGGGGAGCAGGGACCAAGACCGCGGCCGCCGCCTCCCGCCGGGCTCCGTTCTGCGGCTTTCGGGGCGCAGAGCCCCCAGGCGGAGCAGGGGGGTGTCGAAGGGCCCCGCGTCGCGCGGGGCCCGGGGCGAGGGCAGCGGGCGAGCAGGGGGATCCGCAGCCCGCCGCGCTCCGGCAGGACCCGGGCCGGGGGCCCGGCGAGGCGGCAGCAGATGGAGCTCGTGCTCCAGGAAAGGCCGGCCCGGCCCGGCCCGGCCGGCTGCCCCGGGCCCGGGCCTCTGCTCCGGGCTGCTCCCCTGGGCTGCTCCCCCGGCCCGGTCCGATCCGGCCGCCTGCCCCCGGCCCGGGCTGCTCCCCCGGCCCGGTCCGGCCCGGGCTGCTCCCCCCGAGCGGCTCCCCGCTGCAGAGCTCGCTGCACCCCGCGCCCCGCCGGCGCCCCCAAACCCGCACGAGCGGCACTCGGATCCCCGTGTCCTCGCTCCCGGCTCCAGCCCTGCGCCCCGAGGCTCTTCCCGCTCCGGCCGCTCCTTCCCTTCGCAGCCCAAGCGCCGCCGCGGACCTCGCGCAGACCCCACTGGCCCAGGGCTCACACACAACCCCCCAAACCGCTCCCTCATTAGCGAGGGGCAGGAGGTGCTAATTAAAATCACGGCGTCCCCACCCACCCGTCCCTCCCCGCCGGTGCCGCAGGGCTCGAGCTCCGCACGTGCGGCCGGACGAGGCAGCAGAAGCAGCGCGACCGCAGCCCCAGCCCCTGTCCCCACGTCCCTGCACCCCCACGTCCCCGCACCCCCACATCCCCACGTCTGCGTGTCCCCCAGCAGGGCTGCTGCATCCCGCGTCCCGCCGGCCTCGCTGCGCGCGCTTGTCCTCCAGATGGTTATGACTATTTCATATCTTGCAGCAACGGAGCTGAGAGCCATATGTGAAATAATGAATAAAGCTACAGCTTAAGGCAGGAGATCCCTGGCACATCTTGGAGCAATTAAAATATCGGTTACAAACTTCCGTGCGTGCAGAGCTGCCATCCTTTCTCCTCCTACCTTTGTGCAGCAAGACGGCGGCTGTGACTTGCTTAACCACAATAAATATTTAATTCCTGCCTGGAGGAGTGTGCGGGGGGGAGCCCGTGCGTGGGGCTGGAGCAGTGCCCGTGTGTGCCCTGGGCAGGGGGTGCCCGGCTCTGCCCCCGCCGCAGCCGCGCACTCAGGATCGCAGCGCCTGCAAGATGATCCAGCCCATAATTAGATGCTAACTGCGTTTTCTCTAAGTTGGGTGAGGGAAGGTCAGCAAGGTAGGACTGGAGTCAGCTTATTGTTATTATCAATCAATAACCTATTTATTTTCCAACACTCCTATTAACCCCGGCGAGCCGCTCGCCGCCTCCGTCTGAAAGGGTAGCGCAGCCGCCTTGCTGAGTGGACAACTCTGATTGAAAACGCGGCACTGCCCTGACCCCAGAGGCAGAATCCAATTAAAATCATTTTCATTTGTAGATTAATATTTTTTAGCATGTTCTACATTCCCTGCTTCAGCGTTTCGCCCAGGCAATGCTGCCTCATTACACAAGCCGCCCCTATCGATAGTGTCATGGGAAAATAATTACAATTAATTAGGCGCCAAGACAATGGCATTGTCCTCAGGGGGAGGGGGGAGACAAAGTGCCTGGAGCCATCGCACCATTTTCCCCGGTCCCACAGCGCCATCCTCATCCTCGTCTTCACCCCGCTGGCCCCTCCTGGCCGGGCGCATTCCGCATTCCCACCGAGGCGGAGCGCAGCCGCGCCGGGGCGCAAGGTGCTGCCGTAATTGGGTGATGAAGCTTGGCCTTAATGTAAAGTCCATTATTAATAACGTGACTTTGGTAATAAAAAGATTAAGCTGGGGTTTATGGCAGGCTGCTGCCCGCGCACAGCCGCCCCGCTCGCTATCCCTGGCGCGCTCGTTAGCCCCGCGCGCCCGCGCCGCGGCCTCTCCTCAGCTGCTTAGCTCGCTCGCTGATTACCAACATCAAATTAACTCTGCAGAACGGATCTAATAAGCTTCCCGGTGGCTTCAAACCTCCTTGAAAATTGCTCTGATGTCTCCATGGGGCCCTATTAAAAAAAATCCTTCCCCTGTGACTACTGCACTCTTTTGGTGAGCAATGCAGCAGGCTGGTGGCGCGGGGGCCCTGCAGCTGCCTGCTCACTCGTGTGCCTGCATCCTCACACGCCCGGTGTGCAGTGTGGGGTGTGCGCTGCACAGTGCAGGTGAGCTCGGTGTTGTGCACAGCGGTGCGATGCAGGGTGTGCAATGCTTGGTGCAGGGTGTGCAGTGCACAGCGCAAGGTGCAGGTGAGCTCGGTGTTGTGCACAGCGGTGCGATGCACGGCATGCAGTGCATGGCACAGGGTGTGCATCGCACAGTGCAGGTGAGCTCGGTGCCGTGCACAACAGGTTGATGCCCTGGCAGCTGCCCGCATCGCCATGAAGGGGGGATCTCCCTCACAACTAGCCCTGATCAACACTGCGGTGCTGCCGGGCGGTGCGGGGTGCCTCCGGTGAAGGAACCTTGTGCCCGGCGCCCGCCATGCCACCATCGCCATGGCAACGCCGCCCGCAAGCACGGAGCCGGGATGCAGCCAGGAAACGACAGTGACAGCCCCGGTCCCTCGGGTAGGGGCTGCGTGCTCCGTGTCGGGGATCCTGGTCCAGGGAGGCCGCAGCGGTGCCCGGGATGCTGCAGCGTTTGGGACACAGCGGTGCCCGGGAGGCTCCCGGGGTGTCGCACAGCCCAGGATAGTGCAGGCTCTGGGATGCTGCACTGGCCAGGACACTGTGGTGCCCGGGATGCTGCACGGGGTGTGCAACGTGCACAGCGTGTGCAACGCGCACAGCACGCCAGGTTTGTAGCACGCAAGGCGCAGGGTGTGCGAGGCGCAGGCCCTGCGGCAGCACTGCAGGCTCCACGGCCCCTCCGGCACGCAGGGCTACAAATCCCCGTGCCCAGCACATATTTCCCGTGCGCTGGCGGGGGCCTCTCGCAGCCTGGCAGATTTAGCAGGCAGCACACACAGGATTTGTGAGCCGGGCGCTGGCTTCAGGGGGGACGGAGCTGCCGGGCCGGGATTCGCCCCAGACCCCCCAGGAGGCAGCCCTGGCTCTCGATCCGGAGCAGGGAGAGGCCCCGCGCGCCCACCGCTCCCTCTGCCCCTCCGAACCTGCCCCGTCCCAGGTTAATAACGGGGCTTTTTGGGTTTCCAGCCAACTTTCCCCCAGAAAATATTTATACCACGCTCGCTTTTCCATTTCTTTTCAATTACCGACGTGTCTGATCACCTCCCCAGCGCTTTCCTCTTTAGCCATAAACACAGTTCCTATTATCTTTCCTCTTTCAGTGTATTCGCCCTTTGATTTAAGCTGCCTTTTCTCCCGGTTTCATCAGTCCTGGGCCCCTGCTGCTGTATATCTCCCTGCTTATCTACTTGCAAGGGCCCGCTCTTATTTCTCCGGCCCTGATCAATACGGCTGCGGAGCGGCCGGCAGCTCCTCGCCGGCTCCGCGGGCAGTTTTTCTTGGGGTCTCGTCCACTATTTCTTGTTAAGCGCCCGCGTGGGCCGCCCCGCTGGACCCTGCTCCATGGTGCGCAGAGCCCCGGCATCCCGGCCTGCGGCACGGGGACTTCGGCCTCTCCAAGCTGCATTCCAGGGTTTCCTCGGATGCCGCCTTGGTCAACCATTGGCCTCCAAAACAACCATTTTTTCCCGTCTCTTTCCCCAGAATGGCCTTATTTACACCTGAGCAGCAGTAACCACAGGTTAACCAAACTCCTGTAACAACAGTTTTCCAACACCCCTATTCCACGAGCTTCCTTGCTGAAAGGTTCATCTTTGTTTGGGAGCTTTTCTCCTACCACACTAGTAGGAACCAGGCAGACGTGCAGCTCATCCTGCCCCCGGGCTCTGCCCGCCCCGCCGGGTCTGCTTCTCCTGGAGTCGGGAGCGATTAGTGCACCTTTTAGCTCAGTTCCAATTCATAGTATTTTAATGCGCCTACCTGCAAATCACAGCTTAATTGATCTCGTTTGATCATCTAACCTGCAGGAGAAAAATGATCTGGTGCAACGACCACCCCTTCCTGCCCTGCAGCATCCCTGTCCTGAGGAATATCCTGCATCCCTGCCCTTCATCCCTGCCTCCAGCCCTGCTGTGTGTTGCTCCATCTCCGCCCTGACCCCTTATTTACCTCAGCGCAGGCCTGGGTTTTAGTAGAGATCTACAGAATCAGGAAAATGCGCTCAAGCTCTCCGTGCAAGCTCCGAGGCAGGAGGAGGGGAGCGATTCAGCTGCAGGGAGATGTCCTCAAAGCCCCCCAGCCAGGACAACCCCAGCGCAACACGGTGCAACTCGCTGCGCATCTCGAAGGAGTCAAACATCCCTCCCGCTCCACGACCTCTCCGTGGGGACGGTGCTGGTCCCGTCCTCGGTCCTCGGCTCTCTGCAGGTCTCCGAGGCCAGGGATGCTCCTCGGCGAGGGGCCGGGCTCCGGGCAGTGCCTGGTGCAGCCGGGGGGCCCCTGAGCAATCGCCACCCTCGCCTGTCACCCGCGAGCACCATTTCCATGCAGATCACCCTCTCATCTCGGGCAGCAAAGCCAACCGCTGATGATGAAATTCAATCTCATCTTCACTCTCATTGTGATAATTTGCAACAAGCCAAGGAAAAGTGAGTTATTATTAAATGCAAATAAAAGTTAAATAATGCTGTTTGGGAGCTGCTCCGCGCCGCGCCGCCCGCATAAATCAGGAGGAGGTTTAGCCCGGGGCGATGCATCACTGCAGGCAGCTCCCGCCTCCGGTCCGGCCACGCATCCAGGGCAGCCTCAGCCCCCACTTACCCGCTGCTAATGAGGGCAGTGATTACCCTCATCGGGAAGCGGGGCTGGGGTGCAGCTTTGCTGCCCCAGTTGCAGTTTTGGCTGCAGGGGCTGCACTCCTGCGTCCTTGCTGCATGCATGGCTGCTGCGGAGCCGAGGGCGCCGGGCCGGTTCCCGCTGCGGATCCCTCCGACACACGGGCTCCCGGGGACGCCCCTGCAGGCACTGCAGCACAATTAGGCCCTCTCGTTAGTCCCGGGAGGGGAAGGGGCCTTGCTTTACCCGCTGGCGCTGGAGGTAATTCTCTAATGGCTGCTCCACCATTACCCAGACACTGTTTTCAATCTCTTATCATATGTAATCCCTAATGATTCCTCCGTTATGTCCTGTTTTATTAAAGCGCCATTGAACTATAGCCTATTGATTTAGATTTCACAGACAATTGAAATTTAAATTGACTCCAAATTGAATGTCTCCATGCAATCTGTGTTCGGCACGAAAGATGGATAAAACACTTCTATATTTGATAACAACGCATGGCAGTGGCACGCGGCCCTTCCGCGGCGCGCGCCCCGGCGTCGCGAGCTCCGTGCAGCGTGGGGCTCCGTGCACACGCAGGGCTCAGTGCAACGTGGGGCTTTGTGCACGAGTGGGGCTCCATGCACTGTGATGCTCCGTGCACGCACAAGGCTCCGTGCACACGTGTTTTGGAAGCACTGCACCTTCCTGCTTCGAGGGACACTTGCGCTTTATCCACGCTTCACGGTCCAGGCGGGAATGCTCCCCCGCTGCAGGACCTTTTCCCAACACCCCAACACGTTTCCCACATCCCACCTGTGGCAGCAGCTTCTTTCTGGGGAGCAGCGAAGCTCGCGGGACCGCAGTGGCACCCAGCAGATCCCACCGTGGGAATCGCCGCCGCCGGATCCCTACGGATACAGCAATCCCGGCCTCGGCAGCCGCCTCGGCTCCCCCGACCAGAGCTGTCGCCCAGCTCGTCAGGTTATGGCGTTTTCCAGGGATGATAGACAGTAATTAAAACTAAGCTAATAACCTCCTCGCTCCTGACATTTCTACCGGGGTTTTGTTCACCATTATCTACATATAGATTAAAAATTGTAATTGGAGCAGAGATAGGGTTAGAAAAATCAACCACCATCCCACCGAGAGTTTGCTGCTGAGTGACACTTGGAAATTTTGTTTAATCTGAGAAAATTGAGTGGAACGCGAGGAAAGTTGAGTTGCCCCCGAGTTCCCGCACGGGCAGCAGGGCCCGGGCCCACGATCTCCGCTGGCGGCTCCTCTATTTACAGAGATCCTTATTCCAATCTATAGCGATCCATGATAACTATAGACATTTAATTATTACTGCAATAATTATTATAGCATGATATTAGTAATGGAGTAATGACAGCATTTATTTTAAACCATGACATATTAACTAAGCAGGGCAGTATTAATTGCAATGGTGAATTATCCTCATAGACACTATTTCAATTATTGTTTTGTCACTATTACGTTTATGACAGTAATAATTACATATCTAATACACTCATTATTGTTGGATATACAGAATAAGTCTGAGTAAATGCCGCAATTAAGGGATAATGTTCCTGGTGGGGAGGTGAGGAGCAATAACCCAATGTGCGGCGGGTTTCCCGGCTGTGCCGCCCGCTCCCTGCGTGCCAGAGCCCCCCGACGGGCGCTGAGAGCTGCCCTGGCCCCTTCACGTGTCTCCCCCTCCCCAAGCGCACGTGTGGGGATGATGTCTGCACCTTGAGGATGAGTCTGCCAAGAGGAAGGCAGTGCCAGGTGGCCGTGCAGGGGATGCTCGGCTCAGTCCTCGGCGTGCGAGACACTCAGGCTGCTTTTATCCCATCCCTGATCCTGGCATGAGGCTGAGGAGACCTGGCTCCATGCAGCCTGGTGCATCCTGGCTTCCTGCATCCCGGTCTGGTGCAGCCCAGCTCTGTGCAGCACAGCTCCGTGCAGCCCAGTGCATCCCAGCTCAGTGCATCCCGGTGCAGCCCAGCGCAGTCCGGACCGGCTCGTGCGTCCCCACACGGTGTCCCCCTTTGCCCACGCTACGGGCCGCGTGCCCCGCGCTGCCGCCTGCCCCGCTGCAGCTCCGGGGCAGGCAGGGAGCTCTGCTCGGAGCGGCTCTGCCGGGGCCACCGCGGCGCTGGGATGCACCTCGGCGTGCGGAGCTGCCGCCGGCGCCAGGGCCTCGGAGGCACCGGTGAGCGCGGCCCCCGGCGCTGCACGTCCCCTTCCAACGACAAGAATCAGCCCCACGCCACGTTTCTCATGACTTTGCCTACATGGTTTGTGCCACATCTTACCAGATTTTTAGTTCCAGGATGAAAACGCTGGTGCATTTTTTCACGATGAGAGTGACAGTGTGGAGCAGAGTGCGCCGGGTTGCAGATGCAGTGGGTTGGGGACGTGTCGGGTTGGGGACACGGCAGGCGGGCCAGCGTACTCGGCAGCACCCACATACATGGGTAGGTGCCCAGCTCGGGTGACCTGGAAGTGTGAGAAACCACAGACACATCTGTGAAGTTCTCTCAGCTGGAGAGAATCCTGGTGAGATTGGGAAAGCCAGGCCCCTCTGTCGGGTTCTTTTTATTCCACCCCTTCGTTTGTGCTCATTAACGCCTGACAGGACAGGGCTGGTCTTGCCAGGATGGTGTTTGGCTTCCCGGCTAACGATGAGAGATGATCCCTCCGTTCCTGCCACTTACAGCCGAATTGCCCTGGGCGATCGTCCGATCAAATGCTCAAAGTGTTGCAGAGTAAATTGTCTAATAAAGCAATAAAGCAAGGGGCTTGCTAAATGATTTGTCTTTTAACTATTGCAATAGATTTTTTTTTCCAGCATTGTTTTATGCTGGAATGCAAAAATTATTACAAGTAATTAGAGTCATTTCGATTCAGATCTCTGCTTGGGCTTGACATATTTTGCATACTTCCCCTGCACATAACAAGTCAGCTCATAAAAATGCAGGCAGCTCGCGAGCCTCGCCGTGCCGCCGAGCGCAGGTTGTCGAAACCAGCGCAAAACTGCCCGGGCTGCAGCGCGGGGGGGCCGACACTGCGGAAATTTATTTTGCCTCATTACGGAGAGGGGAGCAGGGGCTGAACGCTGAGGAGCTGCAGTGTGGGGCGACGTGCACGGCCCAGCGCACCCGGGCTGCTGGTGCGCATAGGGCGCAGTAGGTGCACGCCTGGTGCACGCTTGGGGGGCACTTGGTGCACGCTCGGTCTGAGCTCGGTGTGTGTTTGGTGCACTCGCAGTGTGAGCTTGGTGCGCACTCCGTGCGTGCATCCATCCCCACCAGCTCCACAGTGGCACCGCTGCTCATGGCACCCAGACACAGGCACCTCCTGCACCTCTCTTGGGCTAGTTCCCAACTTACAGCAGTAAGAGTGGCTTAATAAAAGTGTTTAAATACAGTGAGGTCTGTTATTACACAGTTATCATAGGGGTGCAAAGCACCCCTGGCCACACTCATTACAGGAGCAGGGGAAGCCTCTCCGGTGACACAGGTACTCATGGCACAGCGGTGCCAGGAGCCGCAGCTCCTGCTCCGTGCCCAGCACGGACCTGGCTGCTCCCCAAAGGGGCCCTGTCCTCCTGCCGCAGCTCCTGGCTCCCCAGGCACCCCGGCACGAAGGATCCTCCCCATGGACTGACACGCACATGGAATACCCGCGGATGCAGCAGCGGCAGCAGCTCCAGCAGCAGCAGGGCCCGGCTGGCACCGGGCAGCGGGATGGGGCTGCCCGATGGCAGATGCCGGGGTTGGAGCAGCCACGTGGCCACCGGCAGAGTCGCCCTTCGGCCGGGGCACAGGGACCGTGCGGGCCCAAGGAAGGGCCCAATGCCCGGCTGGCCCAAACAAACACCCGGAGCGGGGCAGCTGCGGCAGCCCCTCGCAGTGCGGGGAGTCCCGCAGCGCGGCTGGCTCCTCGCGCGGGCGGGAGGCGCCGCGGGGCTGACAGCTCCGTCCCCGCCGGCCGCGGCCCCATTAGCGCCAGCTCATCCGCATGGCCCGCGGGGAAGCCCGAGGCTGAAAGCTCCTCATTTACCGGCGCCGCGACGCCTGCGCGCGGATGTTCTCCGCCTGCGCGGGCTGGGGGCGGCCTCGGCCCTTCCTCCTGATTGCAATTAGGTTTTGCAGCTAAAAAAAAAGAAAGTAAGAGACAGGATTGTAAATGCAAAGGTGCTTGCAGGGGTGGAAAGGGGGAGCTGCCTGTTTTCTACCAAGTGGCTCTGGTGCGCCCAGATCTGCCTGCTTCCCAACTGCCTCCAGCAGGACATGGATCTGCAGCTGGGGTGGGTGTGCATGGGTGTGCATGGCTGTGCATGGGTGTGCACAGCTCTGTGGGTGTGCATGGGTGTGTGCATGGGTGTGCACGGCTCTGTGGGTGTGCATGGCTGTGCATGTGTGTGCACAGCTCTGTGGGTGTGCATGGGTGTGTGCGTGGGTGTGCACGGCTCTGTGGGTGTGCATGTGTGTGCACGGCTCTGTGGGTGTGCATGGCTGTGCATGTGTGCATGTGTGTGCATGTGCGTGTGCACAGGTGTGCACAGCTCCACTCTCAATGCAAACACACCTGCAGTGACAATCAGCACCTGCGGGGTCCCTGTGCAGCCCCTTGCTCTGCAGCCCCTTGCTCTGCAGGCGAGTCCCCCTCGCAGGGACATGGAGGAGACCAAGAAGGGGCATCTTGTTGGTCACCCTTCCCGTGACGTCTGTTTGGCGAACATCTGTTGAACATTTCCAATGAAAAGTTGCTCTTTGTTGAAAACTGGCTTCTCCTCCCTCAAAAAAAAAACTGCTGAGAATGCAAAACCGGTTCTTTTTTTCCCAAAGCGCATGGTCCTCACCCGTAAGTTCCCAAGGCATCTGGGGACGTTGTGGTGGGGACATCGTGGTGGGGATGCCCACGGTGGCACAGGCAGAGCCCTGCGCTGCTGCTGCTCCGTGCCGGTGCCGAGTGAGCAGCGCTGGGATCCCGAGGGATGTGCGTCAAGGGCAAAATAGTGCGTCCCACGGGTAAATATAGTTAGCACAGCTGCAAAACAGAATTTATTTCTTGTTTGCGATATCATTTTTAAAGTATGGCATAGGGAAAGCTTTAAAAATGAAATTATAGCGGGCAATAAAAAAGGCTCCTAGGCACTGTATTCAAATTATGCAACAGTAATATGCCGAGTTCATAAATAAACATCTCTTATTAACCCTTCTCGCAGCAAAATGGTGTTTTTCCCCTGAAATGAACAGTCGGAATGATTTGCCAGGGAAAACCATCCGCACCCGACTGCAAGGCACATTGGCGTGCGGCCGCCCCGGGCACCGGGACCCGCTGCCGCACTTACTACCTCGGTAATTCTCTTTAAAGTTATTGAGAAATGTATGCTTAATTATATTTGCATATGAAAAATAGGGCCTAATTAGCTTGATTGATTATTATTTTAACCTTAATGACATTTTGAGTATCTGTCCCCACTAATAGCAAATGTATCTCTAATAAATCACAAATTTTTATAGCATGGTCTATTGAGCTCCCCTTTGAAATACATTTTATTAATATACCAGAATGTATTGAAACTGAAGCAAGTCAAACAACTGCTCATTTATTAAACCATTTAAATGTCACTTTTATACAAGAGTAATATTACAGGAAATACGTTCCTATGAAAGACATCTGTAGGCCAGGGATACTCAAAATATTAGTTATTTCAGTAAAATATATTAAGGAAATAAAATTTCAATTATGTCATTTATTGTACTAAATAAATTTATATTGCCTAACATAAATGTTTTGAATTAGCGGTTGCACTTCCCTGCAAAGCCCGGCCTGATCGTCCCGCGCATCCTGCTCCTGCACGGCTGCGCTCCGGGCTCCTTTGGGGAAAACGTGCAGGAAACGGTGCACGTTTACGGTGCCCGCTGCTCTCTGCCATCCCGGCTGTCCGGGAAAGGCACTGGGAGCGGTCGGGATTTGGCCCGTTTGGAAACGGACCGGGAGGTGCCCGGGAGCGGGCGCCGCCGCATCCCCCGCGGTCGCAACTGCTCCGCTCCGGCGCTGTCCCTGCCGTCAATGCCTTAATTAGAAATTAGGACAGTCACATTGGCATAAATTAAATCAGACTAAAGATGATTAACAAAGTAATGCAAGAAATCATTAAATTAAACCACTGTGCCAAGTCCACTGCTGATCTATCACAAATTTGGCCTGCTAATGAGGTCTTAATTAGTAAGTTAGGTAGAAATAACTCATGTCATTCACTTTGGAGAGGACACTTTTCTTCCAAGAGGCGATGCAAATCTATCAACTAATGGGGACATAAATAAATAACTAAGCAAACAGCATCCCGGCGTTACCAGAACTCTGCTGTGCCTGAAGCAAACGCTGATTTGCAGGAGGGTCGCTGGGCGGCACAGCGCAGGAGCCCGGGCTCGTGCAGGGCTCCCAAAGGCGCCGGCCGCCGTGCCGCAGCGCGGGCCTACGGGGAGGCCTCCGAAAGCTGCAGCCTGCTCAACAAACGCGTCCCGCTGCATTTTCGGTGCTAATTCCCCCCAGAACGGGGTCCTGGTGAGGCTGGAGGAGCCGCGGCGCCATCGGGAGCCGGGCTCGGGCCCGTCTGCGCACCCGCCGCTGCCACGCCGCGCGGACGGCATCAAGCAAAGCACATCACTTTTTTTGCATAATTGAATTCTCTGCATATTTCTTTCCTTCTGTGCATAATCTTGCTTTCATGTTGTTCATGTACCTCCTCGATAATTCAGAGGTTACTTTCCTTGAAAAGAAAACACTGAAAGAACCTATGGCGCTATATCCTTAAGTATTCCACTTGTTGTGAACTCCCCGAGGAATCTTCCAGACACTAAACATCAGTGGGAAAATATTCAATACATTTTCAGAACAGCTCTTTGTACTTGAAATACTCTGGTTCCTATTAAAATATTCTCATTTCCCTGTAATTTATAAGAATTCACAGCAGTGGGAGGACTCTCCCCTCTGCAGATGGTGCTGGGCGGCAGCGCCGGGGCCGCGGGGTGGGCTGGGGACAGCGCCGGGCGCCGCTGCCCGCGCTCCCGCTCCCTCAGTGCTGCTTCTGGAGGCGTTTGGGCACCTGGAGGCAGTGCTGGGTCCCTGTGGAGCCCGCGGCCCGGCCGCGGTGCGGGAGGGTGCTGAGGAGCCGGGCTGGACAAGCGGGATGTGCCGAGCAGTGACGGGATGCAGGAGGCTGTGCCGAGCCCACTCCATCCTGCACCTCCACAGGGAATTTTCCATCCCTTATATGGGCCCCGCGGAGGCTCCTGGCGGGAAGGAGTCCGGACCCTGCGCCTGCCGCCCCAGGTGCCTTTTCCCAACCACGGGTATCATTCCAGCCCAGGGATGCAGGGGACACGGGGATGCAGCTGGTCCTGAAGGGCACCTGGAAGGAGCCTCCCGAACCCCAGCACGCCAGCGGTTAAATTGTTATCACTTTTATTCGTGTAATAGAGATGAAGTTCCTGGGCCTTCCAGGAGCATCAATCTGGAGATTTATTAACCAATTTAAAATACTATTGTCTTTCACTTCAATGTGAGATTGAGGTGTGTTGTCGGAGGAATATAAAGCTACAATCAGCGAGCCGCAGTGCCGGGCGCCGCCGGTACCTGGAACTCAATAGATATTCATGAACATTCGCGTATTTAGTGAAGGAAATAACTTAATACCGACAGTGTCGATGGAATAATAGCCATTTCCTGGCTGACTTGCAGCCCTCAGAAAATGAGATTGCGCCTGCCTTCATTTTTCTTGTCTTGCACGGGTTGCTCGCCGGGGCGGCCCCACGGCGGGATGCCGCGCGCATCCCCAATGAGCCGCGCGCCCGGGCATCCCCGCGGCCGCCCGCCCTCCCGCTGCTCCCGGCGCTGCCGGAGCAGGACGCGGCGCACGGCACCGTCATGTCCGGGACGCCGGGACGCGGCCGGTGCCGCTGGGCGCAGCCAGCCCGGTGGGGCAGCACCTGCCAAACAGAGCCTCATCACGAGGATTTATTGCTTACAACAGCAAGAGCAGCTTAATCAGAGCCCTGGAACGCCCCGCTCTGGAGCGTTCCCAAAGCTCCTCAAAGCCCTGGCCTGCAAGGCAGCAGCCCCACCGCAACCAGGGACGTTCTGGGCTGGTTCCTTTCCCGCTCAGCAATGCCTCCTCCCTGGCTGGAGCCAGCGTTTCCAGTAGTTCTTCAGGCTCCCTCGTGCTCCCTGGATGCTGGATGATGCTCCCGGGAAGGAGCTCGCGCTGGCAACACCCCAGCTGCGGCTCCACTGCCAGCACCGGGTGCCTGCGGTTCCCGGGTTGCACAGAGCCGGTTCTGCCCGTTCCTAGCACAGATCTCTCCATTCCTCTGTGAAGCAGCAAATGGCAGGAGCGGGGGTCTCCGCTCCCTGCTCGCCCGTCTCCATCGCGCGCTGAGCTGGTGCTTCCCAAACACCCCAGCAATGATGGGAAATGTGTTTTAAAATCTTGTGGCACTGCACGCACAAATCACCAATTAAAGACTCCCTAAGTGCCCATTAACATGATAAGTCATAACAGCTCCAAAAGAGACATTATTGTTTATCACGGTGGCGACCCGCGGATTAAGGACTCCCCGAGTACACATTGCTGGAACAGCCGGGTTGCTGGCACGGCCCCGTGCACGGCCCAGGGCACCGCATGGGCCGCTCCTGCGCGTGGCACCAACGTCACCAGGGACCCAGGTGACGCAGAGCCACCCCAAGTCGCTAAAACAGGGGGCTGGTGCCACAGATTTTCACTGTGCGGCTTGCAAGCTGATGGATCGTGCAGGAGGGTAAGTGCTGAGCGTGGTGTGCGGCACTGCTGCACGCCGTCCTGGGCAGCGGCACGGGGACAACGGGAGCAGTGAGTGCTGCCCCGCGCGCAGCCCCTGCCCTCCTGCCGCGCTGCCGGAGCGCGCTCCGATGCCTGCTGGAAGCCTCAGCCGCCGCCTGGCCCTTGCGAGCTCCCGGCCTCGCTCCGCGTGTCCCCGTTGCTGCCTCTGGGGCATTAGCGGGGCCGCAGTCACCCCAGGGGCCCCGGCTGGGCACCGAGCAGCTCTTCTCCTTGGAGCCCCTTTATGCAGGATGCAAACAGCAGCCCAGGAACATCCCCTGCCGGAGCCAAGGCGTGCGCTCGTCACCCTGGCACAGAGCGGCGAGCAGTTAAAACGGGGAGGAAAGGTGGCTGGCTCCTCAGCTCCTCACTCTGAGCATCTTCACCAGCATTTCACCTGCGCGGGCAGGGCTGCATTTGAGCTGGGTCCTGCAGCCGCCGTGCAGGCCCGTGCAGGGGCTGCCGTGCACGGAGCATGCAGCGAGCGTGCCGGTGCTCAGCCCGCTGCCGAGCCGAGCAGTGCAGCCTGCAGACACCTTCCTGGAGCATATGAGTAATCAAAATCCTCGTTCCTGTTCTCGTGCCAGGGATGGGAGCGGATATGGCACATTACGGACCCATTCGCATGCTAATGGCTGGCGGGAACAGGAGGCGGCTGCTCATCCAGCTCCGCTGCTCCGACTGCATCCGGCGCTCGCAGCGCTGAGCTCGTGGTGCAGCACCCGCAGCTCTGTGGCAGCACCCTGCAGCAAAGGGGATGCTGCAGGGCAAATAATTCCTCTAAGAAATGGGAACACAGCAAATTGGCCCCGCGAGCTCCCCATGTGGAAGGTGCAGAAGCAGTTGCTGGGTTTAATCCCAGATTTGCCCCAGTCCTGTGCCGTGTATGCACCTGAAGAACTACAGCGAGGAGGTCTGTGCTGGCGCCGCGGGGCTGCTGGCCTCGCTGTGCCACGAGCCTGAGTTACGAGCGCGAGGCAGGGAGCTGCACGTGATGGATAACTGCAGTTCATTACAGGGCTGAAGTACAAATTAATTGTCGCACGTCAGGAAAGGTCACAACTCCCTCTCTAAACTTTATAGGATCACTCAAAATATCCAAGAGCAGGATAGGAAGATGATAAAAAATGAGTATTTTGCAAAAATAGATGGATGGGTGGATGGATGGATGGATGGATGGATGGATGGATGGATGGATGGATGGATGGGTGGATGGGCTGCCCTGCTCCGAGGTGCAGGGGGCATGGAGTTGTTCCTCCCTCTCGTTCAGGCTCCTTTCGCTCCCAGCCCAGGGCCTCCACACCCACAGGAACTGAAGCATCTCCAGCTTTTCTGATGCAAATGCACAAGGAAAAATGCAAATGAGATAAAAAAATTACTGAAAATGCATGTGAGGTGATACTCGATCGGGAAGTTGGGAGCATGCATTTGTAATTCACATTTCACAGTACACGCTACAGCGACGAGTCCCACGCCGTGCACTGAGAGCAGAGACACAAGCCCCTGCAATCTGCTCGGTTCATGGGCACGGTGAAGCCTGGGGCCACCCCCGGCTTTGCTCCTCCATCCAGGCGCTCCGGCAGCGCCGGCTCCAGGAGCGCACGGAGCGCAACGAGACTGCGCAGCCAGGGAGAGCATCACAGGCGGCTCGTGCGGAGCTAATGAAATGATAACATTTGCTGAATAAATTATCTGACGCATTGTTTTTTTCTCAGCTTTGGTGTGTTATGATGGTGCAAGACAATAAAACTCTTATTTATGCCTGTTGGTAGCTGCTTGCTGACAGTGGGGAGAGATGAATGATAACCTGAATACCGCATTGCACCCTCTCCCCATGAACCCTGCTAATATTAGTTTGTCCGAAGTGTAAGGCCCTGAAAATAAGAGCTGATAAATGGAAACGAAAGCAGACACTTGACCTGCCTGACGTGCAAGCTCTTGCAGAAGAGCCAGGCGTTTCCAGCACCTGCTCCATTCGCTGAATATTGATAACGCTGCTGAGCCTGGCGAGGGCTGCAAGGGGAGACACGGGGTGCGAGCGCTGAGTCGGACACTTCTGGTCAACAGCCATTTCAAACCTTTAAACGAGAGGTGGAGGAAGAAGAGACACCTGATTAACGAACCTGCCCCGCTCAACACCAGCTTTGGGGCCATTTCTATCTCCTTTTCCTTCAGCAATTCCAGGAGAACTGGAATTCTGGTATCTCTGGGCTATCTCCTTGCAGCCAGCACTTCCCTAATCCATGCGTGACAGCACAATCAGTCACACTCTAAATTAAGCATCTCAAATAAGGATTTATTAGAATTAATCAGTCAATTAATGTATGCTCATGGAAAGGAGTTTATTAAAATGCATTTAAGTGTATTAGCTTCTAAATAAGATAGATATTGACGATGGCGGCGGCTCGAGGCGCGGTGCACCGAGCGCCGGCGCAGGCGGGCGCGAGCGCCGGGGCGAGCGCCGCGTCCCCCGGCCTGGCCGCTCGCAGCCGCTCCTGCAGCGCCTTGCGCTTCCCAAGCAGAGCGCTGCTAATTAATCACGTGTTAATGATTCCTCCAAGGGGCAGCCGGCCGGGCAGCATCCATCGCCGCCTCCCCTTGGCGCCTCTCCCGCCTCCGCAATCAGATCCCGGTGGTTCTTGCTGCCGCTCCGCTCGCTCGTGGAGCGGCAGCTTGGGGAAGGGAGGCGGCACCCGCGTCCATCGCCGCGCGCCCGTCAGCGCGCACCGCGAGCGCGCCCGGCCGGAGCGCCACACGCGCACAGCAAGCGCCCAACGTGTCCAAAGGAAACTCGTGCAGCCCAGGGAAGAGCTTTGACTTCCACAAGTGCCGGGGGGCTGGAGGTGACACCCGCGAGGGTCTGGGCTGCGGGGCTGGGGAGGGGAAGCAGAAGCAGAAGCCCCTGGTTCACGGAGGCTTTGCCTGGCTGCTCCCTCTCCAGAGAGCCCGGCCGCAGCGTTAGGCAGATCACCTCCTTCCAGGTGCACTGTGTGATTAATGCAACTGCGGGGCTTTGCACTCCCGCTTCCCCGTGAAAACGATGGAGAAGAGGGCAAAGAAAAAATATGAATCTTTATTATATGCAAAAATATTCCAAGATGATGCAAATGAAGCAATCTGTGTCTCGCAAGCATTCCTCTGTGCACCGTTAGCAGAACTTCCTGGCCTGGAATCGCGCTTTCTGCTCATGAGCAAAGCCCAGCGGCGCCGGAGCGCGGGCGGGCGGCCGTGGCTGCGGCGGGCGGCCGGCGAGGCGCCCGCTCCACGGCATCAATTACGGCCGGAGCCGGAATATCAAGTGTGCGGCGCGGGCCGGGCGCTCGCAGGGCTGCCGGGATGCGGAGGCGCAGGCAGCGCTCGGCCCCGCTGTGCACGGCCTCTCCGGCCCCTCCGTGCCCAGCTCCGCTCCCCGCTCCACGTCTGTGCCGGGCTTCGTGTCCATCCAAGGAACTGCCCTGTCTCCTTGTCTCACTTCCATCACATTTGTTTCCAAGGGAACTATCCCCGCGAGCTCGCTAGATTTGCACTTACGTCCACTGCTTCCGCTCGCCTCTACCCTCCTTGCGAGGAATGACGGACGCTGCTGATCCGTGGCCGTCCCTGCAGACCAGCCCGCCGCCGCGCGCTGCAGCAGAGCTGCCCTCGGCTGGGAGCCGATCCCAGCAGCCTCCTCCCGCTTGCCCTGCTGTCCTCTTGCTTCAGAGGCTGTTGTGTGCAGAGGACCGGGCACGGCAGCTCCGGAGCCATCTCCCTGGGAGGCGGATCCTGTGGGAATGGGCCCTGCCGGCCCCGGGAAGGGCAGCAGGATGTTCCCCTCATCCAGGACACCGTGCAGTGGCAGGAGCCCCCTCCCCAGGATGGAAGTGACTAACGAGCTTGGACTAATTAATAAGCACTGGAAGTGTAAACAACGGTGTCGAAGGGAATTTAATTATTGACAATATAATACGATCGTGATTTATACAATTAGACATTCTAATTGCTTTAGCAAAGCCAAAAAACAATAGCTGCAGGTCACTAACGTGATTGCAATTTGCAGCCTCGCTCCTGACGCCGTGCTGGGCGGCAGCGAGGGCCCCGTGCGCAGGGGACGGGGCTCGGGGGGCCGAGGAGCTGCTGTCCCCGGCTGTGCCGCACGCCAGGAGCCGCTCACGGGGCAGCTGCGCGGGCAGCGCCTCCAATCGCCGCTGATGGGAACCTCATTAGCGGCGCGACTGGGGCCCGAGGAACCCGGGAGCAGTTCCCCTTGTGGAGCTCAGCCAAACGCCACCCGCCTCTCACACGTGTTTGCCTGGTTGGAAAGGCAGCTTCCAACCCCAAGTGGTGACGTGCCGGGCAGGGTGCCCTGCGGAGTGCAGCGTGCCGCGCTGCCGCACGGATCATCCCAGAGCTATTCGCACGAGCACGGAAAACGCTCAGTTCAACCCAAAATGCGCACGTCTCCATGCAGAACCGCGGGCAGACGTGGATGGGGTGGCCAGGAGTGGGTGTCCAGGGCGGCCGCGTGCTCCTGGCCACATTTACTGCTCAGGGAGTGGGAGACTCGAGAGCGTTTTGGGCTGTGCATCACCCCCCGCTAGACTGTGACGGCTCTTTGTGAGCTGTGACGCCCTACCGCATAAAAGCATCGTTTAGGATCCATTTTAAAATTCATATTTTCTACCACATAGAACATAATGGCTCCTTGGGAGCCGATTTAATGATTACTGGATAGATATGTTGTTAGAGTTATTATGTTTTTTAAGATACACATTTATCTAGAGACCATTTGCAGAAGCGAGTTAAGCCCCGTCCGACGGGTCCAAGCGCCCCCAGTCCCAGCTGCTGCACAGGCTCTTTCTGCACAAATCCCGGGATTAGATTTTGCCAGGCCCCTCAGCTCAGCCCCAGCTCCCTCCTGTGCACACAGGACGCCGCTCCGAGGAGCCCCCGGCCTCCCCACTTCCCCGTTAGTGTTCATTAAATTCCCATGCGTGCAGCACAGAATCCCAGAATGCAGAATGGCCTGCTTCAAAATGACGGTGCAAAATCACCTTTTTGGGGGAAAAATCCTGCTTTGTTTATAGCAAAAGGCAGATTTATGGGTTAATAAACATCTACAATTAGCCCCCGAAAAAACAGACTCAGGTAGACAAGAAATATTCATTCAAATTAACTATAAATTAAGATCAGCCTAATTTATGTCCATTAAAATGGAAAGGCACATTATCTCCCATTCAGAGGAATTTGTATTTGATGCAAATAGAACAAATTCCGAAACTTTAGAAATGTTCTTTGATTGTTCATTTGCATCGTTAACCAATGTAGAACGGGACTATGATTTAAAAACGGGAGAACAGAAGGAACAATAATTAGTTATGTAAATAATGTGGCATTCTTGTTTATAATTAGTTCAAGAATAAAATAAAATTCACGCATGTCATAGGACTAATTTTCGTATGCAAATTAACAATCAAAATTATAAACGGTAATAATGCAGTTTGGGAGAATGTGGCATTTTTAATTTATTAGGGAAAGCAGAAGCTGGAGCTGACTGCGGCTGGCGTGGGAAGGCTTCGGAGGCGCCTGGCATGAGCGGAGCATCCCCGGCGGAGGTGGGACGCGCCGTGCCCGCCTGCCCGCAGTCCTCCCCGGCCCCGGCTGCACCTTTCTGCCAATCCGTCACTTTTGGGGTGTTTTAGGTCAATAAAAGTGCTGCCTGCACCAGCGCCTGTTGCTGTCACGGTCTCTTTAGGCCGGTTACCGCCCGGAGCTGGTGCTGGTGACAGAGGACACGCGGGCTGCAGCGCGCGCTCCGCGAGCGACGGCTCCTGCCTGCACCCCTGAGCATCCCCCGGGAACTGCCAGCACCTTCCCTGGCCTCTCCTGCATCCGCAGTTCTTGGCTCAGGAAAATCCCTCCCGCGTGTCCAGGCGGGAGCTGTCCCCGCAGCAGAGGACAGGAGCGGCCCCAGCCCTGCCACTTGCTGCGGCTGCCTGGAAGCGGCTGCAGGGCCGGGAGGAGGCGGCCGCACAGGAGGGAACATCCCTGCGGAAAAGGCAAGAAGGGGCCGAGCAGCGGCGATGGTTTGATGGCCTTTCCCTGCGCAAGGCAGCACCTCGCCACGTTCACTGGTGTGCTCCAGGGAGCACTTTCCAGGGAGACGGGCAGTACAGGGAGCAGCGAGGGCTCCTCAGGTGTGGAGAAGCCTTCAGCAGAAAGACCTTCCTGATCTGCAAAAACCCACAGAAAACTGCACAAAACAACCCCGCGAGCGGGCGGCGCCGCGCCGGGCCCGGCGGCTCCGTCACCGCTGCAGCGGGACAGGAGCGGGAACATTCCTGGGGCGGCCGCGGCTGCGTCCCGCGGACGGCGAGCGCGGGGACAGCCTGGCTGGCATCGTGGGTGACAGGGACACGGCCACAGCGGCGCCCGGAGCCGCGTCCTGACCCCGCCGCCCGGCTAAACAAACCGAGTAAATCATCCTGGCAGAGAGATAATTAAATAATTATCAGCCACTTAATAACAAGGAGTGGGTGTTCAGCATTAGCATATTAGACAGTGTCTTTAAGGGCTAATTGTTGCATTACATCAGAGTTACTCATTCATTATTCTTGTCATTTCGGGTGATAATTTGCACTTTAGGAGACAGAGACAATTTTAGCAGGCAATTAGAGACATGTCAGGCTTGGCCTAGTGAGTTACTGTCACAATTATTGCATTTTTTCCGGTGTCCTCATTTGCAGGAGCGTATTTAAGGGCAGTCTAGCAATTTCATGGTTAGGCAAAATAAGCAGCGACAGCGGCAGGCAGCGAACGAGGCCGAGCGCGCGCTTGCACTCGCTGCCACCCGCTCCGCACCGAGCGAGCAGGAGAAAAGCAGAAGGAAAAAGGGGCTTCTCCTTCGTCCCCTGTAACACCAGCGAGGTGTCTGGGGTCCCTGCGGGCCCACGAGGGCTGCTCCCTCGGGCCGCTGCCCCTCGCTGTCCCCGGCATCGTGGCCCCGAGGGCTCCGCTCGGCGCGGACGCGCTCCCGGCCTCCGCAGCCGCAGGGTTCTGACCAGGACTAAATATTTCTTGAACTACCGCTGACGGAAAAACCTCCATACGGAGCAGATGCACCTTGGGATACATGCATTATAGGGGTATATACAGTCAAATAGAGTTAATTAAGCTAAAACCACAGTAAATCTGTCAGATCCATATTAACACTATAGTCAAAATTGTGGAAAATATAGTATTTTCAATAATAAATCCTCTTCAGCTACAGATTTATGTTGGCATCTGCATAGTTACCATAGTTTTACAATAATCATTGATCAATCAAAGTTTTATGACAAAACTATAATTTTACTGTGTTTCTTTCTTACTTAGTTTCCTAGTTTGCTTAATTCCCAGAATGCAATATAGTAAATCTTTTGATCTGAGATATTAAGTAGATAATAAGAATGCCATGTAAGATTTGCTTATATTTTAAACTGTCTTTACAAATGATTTATAATTAGGACCAAATCTAAGGCAAAACATTATTAAAGTCGAAACCCTCTATAAATTACTAGAGTTTGCTTATGCCTGTAGTAATTTATTAGGGCTTTACTACAGTATTTTCTCTGGCGATATCCACAGCTTTATATGTCATAAATGGAAAATATGAGTTTGTAAACTACACAGAAAACAAGAATGATCCCCAGTGACCTGAGATGACAGACTCCCACTCTGATACAACATCAAAATAATTTTTCAGTGGAAATACAATGGTACCAATAATATAATTGCGGCAGACTCAAAATGCATTTACTCTTTTAGAATTAAACCTTTATTGATATGTTTTTTTAAAGTTGTCCCATTTATTGAAGGTGCCTACCTGCAACGAGAGTGGCTGAACGGAACAGCCCGCCTGGCTTTGCGGCCGCACGGAGCCCGCGCTGCGGCACCACGGGCTGTGGAGCTGGGGCTGCTGCGGGAGCCGCCTGCGAGCAAAGGGAAAACGGGGGAAAGGAGCTAAAGCGAGAGCTCTGTGCAGCGCTCTCCTCTGCCCAGGGAGCCCGCCGGGCCCGCACGCAGCTCCTGCTCGGCCGGGACGCGCACAACGGGAATCGCAACCCGAGCGGGACCCCGGCGGGTGCGGGATCAGCCCGCCTGCGGCACAGCCGCTCGGGGACACTCATTCAGCACTAAAATCCCGTTCACTTGGGTTAGTTCAGTTCATGAGGTCCTTTAATTCTGAATAGGACTTCCACTGCAGGAGGGGATTTAATGAGGTTTAGCTAATCCACTGTAAATTCACACCTTCAATTAATCCAAATTAAATTTTCTGAGTGGTGCTGGCGGCAGGACCGCAGGTAGCCGGGGCACACGGGACCTGGTCGGGAAGGGTCCGTGGGGCAGTTTCCCTTGGCAAATGCAGGGTTATTGGAACAGGCATTGGCAGCATCAAGGTGAGATTTAAATAAGAAAATTTCAGAGTGACTTGTACTGGCTTGGTCCTTTTGTCTTGCTACTACAAAACCTAATATTTTGGTATATCCAAAATTAAATCAGTCCATGTTTCTATTTATTATATGCTATAACATTATATGCATTTTGCAATACTTGGGCTTCATCGGCGTGCAGCGCAGACCCGTGCAGGTCACACCAGTAAAGTGGTACGCGATTCCCACCGCCCGGCACTGGGCTCCATTGGGATGGGGACGGCGGTGCGCGGACAAGCAGCACCTCACGCAGGGACAGCACCTGGCCGGGCCCTCGCACCAACGAACAGATCCCCCGAGCACTTCTGCATTTGTAATTATTATCCACCCATAAAACTCCCTTCTCCCTCCTGCCACCATTATCGTGGTAAACTTTATGAGTGCTCACGAGGTTAATGCGGAACCATAAATCTGCAGCGGGCCGAAGAAGCGAGAGGAGAGGAGGTGCCGGTGAATCCGCAGACCGGCTTCCGGGGTTTATTCAATGCACTGCTGCTCCCCAGAGCGGCTCGCGGGTTAAACCGCGACACGCTCGCACGCGGCCGCTGCATTTGCTTGGATTTCACATGGAAATCTGAAATCCACCGTTACAAGGAAACATTTATTTTCTTGCCCTTCAATGATCAAACAAGTGGCGCCAAGGCACAAGAAAGCCGAGTTTCCATTAGTCGAGCTGTTTTCTTTTTGCTGTAAAATATCAAATATTTTGACATTTCCATCAGACTTTCCTTTGTATCAAAGCTTTAATGGCAGAATAATCTCAAGGCTTTCAGACTTCACAGGTTTTTATGCTTCCAGCCCTCCCTGCTCGGTAAGGGATCGCTTGGGAGGGAGCACGTCGCTCCTTCCTCCAAGGCGGGTCAGAGGAAGGCGGTGGGGCCGGCGTAGCAGCGCGGTCGGCCCAGGGCGCTCCCGACATTCCCGAGCAGCCGCTTCCCGAGCGGCTCCGTGAGCGGCGCCTCTTGGCCCCAGCCGCTGCCCTGGAAAGCTTCAGAGTTCAAAGCTCTCTGCTTTAAAACGGTTAGAATGAGAAACAGCTTCGTGACCAAAGCAAAATGTTCTATTAAAAAACTTCGTTTTGCCTAAGATGCCCCATTTCTTTACAACAAAAAATGAGAAACTACCTTTTTTCCCAAGAAAGCCTTTCGGTATTTGAGCACCACGAGTGGGTTCCCATTATGGCTCCTTCTGGGAGGAAGAGAGCTTTTAGCGCAATGTTCTTGTGAGCAGCTTTCAAAACACCAGAGATTGGGGAGAGGCTGTTTAGCAAACAAGCTATTTACATGCGATTCAACAAAGTGAGCGGTTCCCACATTTGCTAGGCTGCAGCCAGTGGAGACCGGCTGCGCTTCCCACGGCTCCGGAAAGCGCCCGCGCCTCCCTCGCCCTCTCGCTGCTCGCCAGGCTCGCTGCCGTGCCGGGCACGTCCGCAGTGCCGGCAGCGCCGGCTGCGAGGCCGCGGGGTGGACGGGCAGCGATCCTGCCCCGCGGCGCCGGGAGCTGCCGTCGCAGCAGGATTTGTTTAGTCGAATGCAGCTCCTCTTGTCACGTCTCGGCCGCGGCTGCCGCATCAGGAGCACCGGGACGGGAAGTGAGGAGATAGTGAGCTGGAAAATGGGCGCTGGAGTGAGATTGATGAGCGGCGCTGCCGGGAGCTCGGAGCGCCCGAGGAGCCTGTGATGCCGCGCAGTCCCCGGGGACGCGGCGGCCGCGGCCCCTGCCACCCCGCCGGCGGGCAACCTGCTCGGAGCGCTGCGGCCACGCGATCACAGCGCAATTACCTGTTCTTAATAACGCGTTCTAATTGCCGCGGGGCCAAAGGCAGGCCTGCAGGGAGCCCCGTGTGTGCGGCTGCCCCGCGCTCCTTCCCTCCGCCTCGCGGCTCCCGGCTGCCCGAGACCTTCCTCCCAACTCTCCTGACTCTGCCCCCTTTTCTCTCCCGTTTGTTTGCGCCAGCCATCCATTTTTCACGCTGGGCAGCAGGGGATAATTAATTAATGATTCATAGAAATACCGCGTCTATAACACGTAATTAGAGGATGGTTCATAGCCTGGTGCTGAGACAGTTATCAGTAATTTCACAGTAATTAAGAGATGTTTTTTAGCACATTTCAAAGCCTGTATGGACTCAGGGAGAGGCCCTGATTTATTTCTCGCTAGTGCTTGGAAAGGGCTCTTGCACCAGGAGCATCTCCCTCCACTCACCCCGCGCTGCCCCGGGCTCCTTGCACTGACACAGGGCACGTCCTGCCCAGCCAACGTGCCCTGGGCCGGGAGCAGGACCGTGGGAGCATGACATGGGCAACGGCTTTAGATCATGCTGCAAGGTTCGTAACGGCGCGGCACAGATCCCGTTTCCCAGCAGCCGCGGCAGGATGGCAGAGGCCTCCCCAGGGCAGCGCAGGGAAGGGGCAGGAGTGGTTGGAGGTGGCCGCACTGCTCCCATGGAGCCGCTGCCCCGTCCCACCCTGCAGCAACCCCTGCACCGTCGCGGCCGGACTCACCTGCCCGCGCTGCCCATGGGAGCGCAGAGCCCATGGTGTCCCCGGCCCGGCCTCGTCCCGTCCCAGCCCTGTCCCGGCGCGGCGCCTGCAGGGAGCACAAGCAACACGATGGCTGAGGAAGGCAGGTCACACACACGGGGCGCCCGAGGACACTCGGCTGGAGGACATCGAGCACCCAGGCAGCGCGGCTGCCCCTGCATCCCCAGCGCCGCGGGGACACGCGCAGGGACATGCGCAGGGACACGCAGCCACCCACGGCCACCGCTCCACGCGGCTCTGCCCGCGCGACGCTTCCTCCTTCCCCCTCACTAGGGCAGCTAAAGGGTTCTGCTTCGCGCCTCGTCCCTGCCAGCACCGTGAGATTCCTTGTTCTTTCTTCCTTTTTTAGTACTGCGGGGGGCTAAAATCACTCTTCCCATTAGGGACTAGACATACTCCGAGCCTTAATGATAGATTAAATACCAAATACCTTAACATTTGAAAAATGACATTTATTATACAGAGTTGTAAATAGAGAAAAAAAATGACAATAGAACACAGTGTAGATCTTACATAAACCGCACCGGCTCGGTGTAATGACTATGATAATGTCAGTGCTAACAAGCAGATAATTGGCATCACTGAGATAATTTTTGGCACCTTATGCAGAGGGGAAACTGTTCTGCATAATTATTTTACCTAGGAATATTCTTCATTTAACAGGTCTATTTGCATAACGGTTGGAACTTTTTAAGCTGTAAAGGGTGTTTAATATGTTGATTTGTTTTATCCATGAGGCAATTGTTTATTCATGAGGCCCCGCACGCGAGGCCGGCAGGGAGGCAGGGTGACCGTGCCGGGCCGGCAGCCTGCGCCAGCGCCTCGCTTTACGGGCGCTGTAAAACCGGGCCGTCTCCTGCGCCAACACTCCATTTCTCTGCGTTACGGGCACCACCACCGTGCAATGCAGCGGGGCCGTGCGCTGGGCGCGCAGCAGCAGGGCGCTGCCTCCCCGCAGGGCTCCGAGCGGCCCGGCGCGGCCTCCCGCCGCCTCCCCGACCCAGGCACCTCTCCCACCTCGCCGGTTCTGCGCCACGTATCAGGCTGCTCCGTGTCCCACGCAGAGGACACTTCCAAAACAAGGGACAACCCCTGGCTAGACACGACATCCCATCCCAAACGTGCAGCCTGTTCAGCGCCGCCAGGATCGCAGTGATTCACGGGCGCCCCGAGCACACAGGCTGCGCTGGAAACGTTCAAATTCCCCATGGCTTCCACTTTGATGCTTACTTGGCTCCTCCATCCCCGTTTCTGAACGTGCTGGCACCTACGAGAGCACCAGATATTCTCTGACGAACACTTCACATCCAACACAGCGTCCCTGGCCCTTGGAGAAGGGAATGTCGGGCTCAGCTAGAGCCTGAAGTTCCCAAGTAGGCCCTTGGAGCCCCTCAATCCGTACTCCTTTCATCCCTGCGCCTGTGCAACCATTACTTACAAAGGAAATCCTCAGCAAATATAATTATGAGCAAAAACTTTGACAGAAAGCAGCATGTCAGTAAGGAGAACCTTATGAACTCCTATTTTATGAAAAACACATCTAATCTTTTAGGTCCTACACCAGCAGACCAGAAAGAACTGTTAGTAAATCACTGCTGCAGCTTTGATTTTGCAAGGTCTCACATATCCCTAAAGTTTCAACCTGTGAGAACTCCTATTGACTATCAAATTAATCATGTGCTTAAGTACCTTGATGAATAAGAGCCCTAGAAATGATTTGCCAACACACTTACCATAAAGCAGTTCCACGCTGCAGAAGAACTAGATGAAGAACATGCAATATTTGGATTCGGAAATGTCAAACAAAAGCCCCAATCCCTCAGGTTTTCTCCAGCATCTTGCCTGCTTTAGGTAAAAGGAGACCTAAAGCTTAGAGGAGACTACATAATTTCTGAACGCGCAGACATGAATTTTCCTGGGAAGTGAACTGTCCCATTTCTGCTGCCGCTTGCCGTCGCGCGCGGCTCTGAGCGTGTGCACGTGCCTGGCTGTGCTGGTCTGCAAAGGGCCGGGCTGCAGCTTTCAGCTCTGCTGATTTTTGTCAGATCAGAATCCATTTCTCCCCCAAAAGGCTCTTGGCTGTAGAGGAGATGTGTGTAACGTGTTTCCTTTGGGAGCGTTTACACGAGACGTTTCACTGCTCGGCTGAGGTTTCCCTGCCCTTCCCACTCGTGCTGTGGCTGCAAGGAAGAGCCTGCAGCAGGACACGCACCCGGGGCGATACAGCACACCCCTCCTGTCAGCGCCTCTAGTGCTCTGCAAAGTGCTGCATCTGCTCCTGGATAACCTTCACGTACGAGCCTGCGATTTCTCAGCTGTCCCCTGGATTTGCCAGGGCACGGAGCCAGTCCCAGCTCCCCGCTGCTGCGCCCAGGCCCCGCACTCCGGTAGGTGCTGTCCACGCACCGCACTAAGGGAGGCTGCAGCGGCGGCCGTGCCGGGCTCCGGGCCGGAGCCCAACCCCTCAGGGCGCGCAGGCGAGGGCTGCCAGCCGCTCCGCTCCTGCATCGCCGCGACCTCGCTGCCGCGCTCCACACGGACCCGCAGCCCAGCCGTGCCGGGCACCCACACCACACTTGCTCCTCTTCGATTTTTCTCCTTCTCAATTCCCAAGCCAGCTCTAGTTCGGTGAGTAGATTTATTACTGCTTCGCCTTCCACACTGGCTTCCTGCCACAGAGGGAAAGCAGCAGCTCACACAGTATTTGAATGAAGGGAAATGTAGCCCTCCGAGCACGGTGCCGTGGCAGAAGGGGTGCAGGCCACGTGCCACACTGGGCACTGCTGCCGCCACCACGGCAGCAGCAGCAGCGATGGAGAGACTCAGACAGAGCTTTACAGGACACATCGGAGACTGTAGGTGATAGCGGGGTGACGGGCACGTCGCTGGCAGCTTTGCTCTCTATCCCACGAGGAACGTGGTGAACTTGGAGGTTTGGGAAAGGGCACCGGGATGGGCATGGAGCAGCTGCCAACCAGCTCCACCAAGCCATGGGGCGACCCATCTCCTCCGGCACGGAGGAAACGGCCCGAAGAGGCCCAGCGGGGCCCGGCAGCCCTGCCAGAGGCCTGGCTGTTTCGCCCGCCCGGCTGACAGAGCCCTCTTGATTCGAGATGCTGAGGACATTATTGATCTAAACAAGTTGTCAGAGCAGGAAAAGTTGTAATTGCTGCTGTAGTTCCATTGTAACACACCAGCCCCGAAGGGAAATTAAAGTTTGTAGCTAATAGGGTTGTATGATCCTTCAACCTTTGATGTATCGAATCCAGAGTAGCCTCTGGAATACTGATTTGATGCACAAAGGATCATTTTTAACAGCTGCTGCACCTCCAATTTCCTCAGATCTAATTCCCCGTTCGATCCCAACACGCGGAATGTGCGGCCGCCCAGGAGCAGCATCAATCCATGCCGGCCGGGACGCTTGCTGCTCTGCTCCGAGTCTCTGCCGGCATTGCTGCGAGCCCCGACTCCCACTGCACGACCGGGGCAGGCGTGAGTGGTGCCGGGACGCGCCGGAGCAGCCTGTCCCATGTCCATGGGCCTGATGGGTGCTGCTCACCTCAGCTCCCCGCGTGCTGGCCGTTCCACAGCTCCAGCCGCGCTAACTCCCGCAGCGCCTCAGGGAAGGTCAGATCGGCCGCCTGCAGAGCTGACACAGAAGGGAACAGAGCTCCGGGAGGGAACAGAGCTCCGGGTGCCCAGGAAGACGGTGGTTGCACCCAGGGATGAGCAGTGGCTCGCGGGGCAGCTGGGCCCGCCAGCCACCAGCTCCTCCAGCCCTGCGCGCTCCCCAGGCCAGGGAGAGACAGGGAAAAGCAGGGAGAGGGGCTGCTTGACTGCGGTGCTCGCATGCAGCATCGCCCGCGCTGCTCCTCCACCGTGTGCGGGGCTGCCACTGCCATCCAGACACTGGGAACTCTGCAGCAGAAGCACCAGCACCAGTTCCACAAATTCAGCTTCTGAGCGTAATGTACCATCTTCCTGCTTGGACATGGCTTCTTACAGCCGCAATTACCGATCTTTCCAAGCCCAATCGCCAGCTCCCTCATTAATCACTCACAATTATAACATAGGAGCCTGCTAAACAGCTGGTCCCCAAGGAGGGCTGTCGGAGCTGGCGCTGCTGCCGGAGCCGGGAGGTGCCCAGGGCTCGTGGGGACGGCTCCGCGGTGCCCGCATGTCCCGTGGGGCGGCAGGGCCACGGCCGCCCTCGCAGGGCTCCCGCCTTTCCAGGACCTCCCCTCGGAGCATCCTGCCCTGCTCCCACAAAGACACTCGGCTTCCGTGCTATGAAGGCGCTCTAATTACTCCAGTTAATTAGCGCTCACCAGCACTGCAGACGAAGCAGAGGAGAAGCCCCCGAGGACGCGGCGCTGTCCTCGCTGCGGGCCACGTTAGTGACACGGTGGGGCCGAGCGTGGGACACGGGGACCTGCCGCTGCCACCCCGGCCAGCCCCGCACCCTGGCCCCGAAACCCCGCCGAGGACAGCAGGCAATTTAGACCTGAGTGCAGCAACTAATTAAATCAATATGAGATAATGAACAGCAATTAGAGGTCCAGCTAGGCACATCTTCTCTTGTAAATACTGTTTCTCTCCCAACGGGAAGCTCTTTTTTAATAATCTGTTTGTGTTTCATTTCCAGGAGCCGTAATTCCCCAAAGAAGCAATTTGGGAAAGTGATTTGTTTGTCTGTATAATTGCCAAAGCACTTAGTTAGACTTGTTTGTTTTCCTTCGCTCCCGCTGCCCCCAAGAAGCGCCGCAGAGGCTGTGGGGGCTGCCCGCGCTCCGGGGTCCCGCTCCGGGGTCCCGCTCCGGGCCTGGACGCCCTCTCTTTGCCCTGGCGAGGCCATGGAAGCAGAGAGAGCCTGGGGAGGGCAGCGCTGCGTGGGGATCCAGGCACCCGCTGGCAGGGCCGGTACTGCATGTGGCTTCTGAGCCGGTGCCGCTGGTGCTGTTGGGTGTCGCTGCACAGAACCTCCCCGTCCGACAGTGCGACCCCCTCGGGCTCCGCGTGGCCTCGGGAGCCTCCCCTCCGGCCGGCAGCGCCGCGGCCCGTGCCGAGCCTGGCGCCCCGCGAGCACGGCTGCCTCCAGTGCCTTGCCTTTCATGGAACTGCCCCTTCTCTTCCCTTCTCTTTCATTCCGCAGGCGTGAGGCAGCTGTTGTCCGTCCCGCGGGGCCTTATCTCCGGGGTGTTCCGCACTCCTGGCACGTGTCAGTCCGCTCCGCAGGCTGCTTCTCGCCCTCTCCTTTTGGGGAAGTTTCTCGGGCTCCTTATCTCGCCCTGCTCCTGCCAGGACGGGGCTCTGGCGGCTCTGCCTCCAGCCTTCCCGGGGAGGCCGTTCACATCAAGGAGCTGCAGCAGCCCGGCCAGGCCTCCCCTCCTAACGCGGAGCACAGGCGGCCCAGCTCATTCCTCGCAGCCCGTTACCAACAGGGCTCATGTGCAGCGGGCTGCCCCTTTGCAGGCTCTCAGGGAGCTTTTCAGAGCTTCTCACAGCCCTTCCTGCCTTCAAATAAAGCGAAGCCACCACTGCCTTTGGTGGCTTAATTGAAAGGCCACCCCTGGCTCCGGTGAGCAGCCCCTGCCCAGCTGCAGCTCAGCCCATTTCATGCTCGCGAGCTGACAAGTGAGTGTTATTTTTGCCATCAGTTATTCGGGAACACGCTCAGAACCTGCCCTGTTACAAGGCTACACCCCTGGCCCAGCCACCACTTACCTTAGCTCAGGGGGATGTAAACAGGACACAAATAGCAGACAGGTTTGGGACGGGCGCTTGCAGATATCCACATCACCCAGGGAGAGCACAAATGAACTCCCTGCCCCAGGGAATTGCTTCTCCTGGGCTCCGAGATGGATGGGCGTGAAGGAGTATCCCAAAGCACAAATTACCTTGACAGAAATGATCTCGGAGAGCTGAGGAACCCTGGTTGTGGTTGTGTCTCAGCCCCTGCACAGTGCCTATATTGCACTGTTCTTTGGGAGAGCCGGTGCAGCTGCCTCCTGCTGCAGACGCGCAGCACGAAGAGGGTCTCTGGAGCAGCCCCCGCCGCCGCACGTGTCCCCTGCTGCAACGGTGACACCAGCCACTTGCCACCAGAGCGCTCACTGCCACGGAGCCACATTAAATGGCAATAACCTTTCAAATTAAGCCAAGCACCCTGTTTATTAGCAGTTAAATGCTTCCCTGAGCCTCTGAGCTACGGCAGGACACGGCGCCCTGTATACAATCCCATAATTGGATATCTATGGCTTGTTTAGTTTGGAGCCAATTAAGTAGCAAGCGGGTTATAGTCTGCATCCGCGTTAAATATGACTTTAAACACTTCCTGCAAGGATTAGTTATTAATTCAGCCATATGCTATATCAGGCAATGCTCTGAAAGACGCAGGATGGAAGAGGTCTAGGTCATTCCTGCATGGAAGCAGATAAGGAAAAGCAGCCTCAGAGACGCTCTGACACTGCCAAGGAGGAAGAGGATGGTGACAGTTTACAAGGCACCCACAGTCAGCTTTCCGCTACAGAAACAGGGGGAAGCCCTGCACGGCCTGCACACGTACCGAGGTGCAACCTGAGTCTAGCCCTAGGTACGAAATCCAGAACTGGACAGAAAAATACAGATTTTTAACAGAAAATTCACATTTTTTTATCGTACACTTGCAGATTGCGGTTCTTTTGTACTGAAACTACTTCCAGAGCCTCAGAGCGTCTTTGGAGACTCTTGGGGAGCCCCAGCAGAGCCTGTCCGGGGCTGGGAAGGGGCCGCACGTGCAAAGGCTCAGGAGGCTCCCGCTCGCACGGCCTCCATGGAGGCCAAGCGTCACCAGCTATTTCTGCAGGTCGTTATTCTCATGAGCAGCACAAGCAGCAGGGCCACACACACAGACTTCAGTTTCTCATCAACTCATCAGAAAAACAACACTTTTCCCTATGGCTCCTCGACGCTCAGTACCGGCATGCTGGTTTCCCATGCTCAGGCATGGAAAAGCGGAGGCTGCAAGGAGCTCGGCATGCTGCACGGAGCCGCAGTGCTGCAGAGGACGTATCCAGCACCAGGAGCAGGCACGTTTTGTGGTGCCGAAGCCCCCACGCTGCCGCCACCCTCCGCGCCCGCGCTGCGGAGCTGCCTCCTTCGGGGCAAACGCTCAGCCTGTCGCTCTGTTTAACATCTCCGAACCTGAAGCTGTATAGTGTTTTCCTCGCAGCTTTGAAAAGAGACAGGCATATTTTGACAGACTAAGATTATCTGAAATCATCTCTCTCAGAGCGAGTGGTTGGTGTATAGAACTTAATTATAAATTAATTAATAGCAGTAAATTTACAATCCAAGCTAGAGGGAGAAAGAGGAAGGAAAGCCTACTTCAGAATGACAGCAGCAAGTATGTGACACACAGAGCCAAAATAAAAGTCGCTCTCCTAGCAAAAACACTCCCAAAATGTGGGCAAGGTGCCTGGGGAAGCGGATTAGGCCACGGCTCTGTTGGTCTGTGTGGCCTTGGAGCCAGCTCCAGGGATGCTCCTCCTGCCAACCTACCTGTGCAAGGCTGCATCCCACTCCTCTGACCTTACTGAGTTTAGAGACAAATGGGAAAATGTGGCCCAGTTGTGCTTGGAAAGCTCAAACATCATCAAAAGTAGTTTCAGTAATTATCTAAAACCCAATCTGGGGATTTTAGAGCACCCTGAGCTAGTGTCCCAGGTCCCTGCTGCAGCTCCCATTCAGGAGAGGCAGGAAAATCCAGTAGAGATGCTATGAAACATCTGAGATCTTGGGCAGGATGGTGACAAGGGGCACTTCTGCTCAGCTTAACGCTGGTGTCCTGCCTAGTCCTGCAAGGTACCTTGTGTTCCTGTGCTCCATCCTCGACTCCAGGCTGATGAACTGGTGGATCCTCTGGCCAGAGCAAGCTGGGCCTCTGGGAGGTCCCTTATTTTCATCATCTGTGAACACAGAGACAAGCAAGAGCGAGTTATATTTTAATATCTATTAAACAGGGTCATTCAAAGGAGACTGTTTCACTGTTTATGAGAAACAAGAGAAAATTTCCAGAATTTCTGTGAAACAGATTTCCCTTTTTGTGAACCACCTCAGGATGAAAGAAAAAATAATTTGAAATACAGAAATTCCCTTTGGGAGACATTTTGCTTTCAGATAGGTTAATTATCAGCAACATCCGCATTGCCTCGAAGTGAAAACGCCACCTGATTCCATCCCAAAGCCCTGCTGAAATTACTAAACATCCAGTGTCAACTGCAGGTGTCACCAGCCAGGGTTGCTCTGCACTCGGTCCTGTTCCACTGCATGACACAAACCCATTCTGAAGAGTTAAAAAAACACTTCCTTGATTAAGACTTCCATAAGCACAGCTTTTAATTTGCCTAAATGCAAAAATGAAAAACATTCAGTTTCTGAAAGTCATTATTTCCTGAACTCCTCACATTTGCTGGAGAGAACACCCAAGTTTGGTAGACTTTTTAAAATTCCTGTTGTAATTTTGTTAGAGAACATCATAAATTAGCTGTCACTGTTTTTTTAAAGGTTACCGAATGTGTAAAATAATGTTTGCCCGAATCGGGAATGCAGTAGTTTACGCAATTATAAAACAGCACATCAAAAAGCGCCCGCCTCTCCCTCGCTGCCTGCATAATTCATCACTCACTCCGTTGTTACGGGCCAGACCTTTCATATCTTTCAGGCGAGGAAAAATTAAGCTTACATTCTCCTCTCCAATTAAAAATTTAGACGTTTAAAAGAAGCGAGTTTGCGGACGGCGGCGACTCGGGACCACGGCGCCGTGCGGCATCGGGATGAGGCTCCCGTCCCGGGCACGTCCCAGGTGCAAACGGGACGAGCCCAGGGAGCCCGAGGGCGCCAGGCGCGCGGGACCAGCGCTCGGAGCCCTGCGCCCGGCCCGGTGCCGCCGCGCGCCCGCGGCTCTGCTCAATTACGGCCCCGGCCGTATTTCTCCACAGGGTGATTGTTTCCCGCAGTCTGACACCTCATAGAGCTTTAAATTACTCACAGCCCGGCCGCCTTACAAGACAGCAGTAAAATCAGGCGCGGGCCGGGCAATGTAATTATAGTATGGAAATGACGCTGATCGCTCAAGCAGGGAGCAACCTTGGGTGGCAGGGCCGGCTCGGCGCCAGGGAGCCCCAGCTGCGACGTCCTCCCGCGCAGGGGCCCTCGCCGGCCCCGTGTCCGGCTGCAGGAACGTGCGTGCAGCCCCAGCGAGGCCGGCAACGAGGCCAACGCTCCCTCGGCCCTGAGGTGCCCCCGGCAGCAGCACCCACACCCAGAGCAGGGGCTGCCCAGTGCTCTGCATCAGGACAGATAATAAACAGTTGTTTGTTAAAAGCCTCCTAAGAAGGTCTGCAGCCCCAGAAGAGCGCGGTGACCCCCATCCCAGCTCGCAGCCAGGAATCCAGTGCTCGCTGGTGCTCAGCGCCTGCAGCATCCAGGGATGCTGAATGAGGGAGGCTGGGCTGAGGGAGGCCGGGCAGCCTCGCAGAGGGGCTGGCCTCGCCAGGCACAGAAGCTCTGACTTTGAAACACGTCCAAAACAAGCATCACATTTGGTCTAAAATGATGTCACTGCTGATCATTAGCGTGGTAATTACAGTGAAAGCCTTTTGCAATTGTGTCCTCTGCAGGGTCATTAATGCAACCCAACCGCACCAGTAAATGTCTCGTTAGTCTTATTTCAGACTTGTGTATTTTTGAGCACTACAGAATCCTCACAGCCCTTTCCCTCCAACACATTTAGGTGCCCGTACCGCAGGGTGCCGGCAGCAGCCCCTGCCCCACGGGATGCACGTGGAGGAGCCGGTGCGGGAGGCACCGGCAGCTCCCGGGAGCTGCTCCCACGGCGCCCGCCTCGCCGGGCGCTCCCGAGCACCGCCAGCTCCTTTCATCAGGGCACAGAAGCCCCCGAACGCAGCACTCAAACCCACCAGGAAAGCTGACACATTCTCCTATTCTTCAAAGAGGCTCTTTAAATATTAACAATAGCATTGTTGTTTTAGCAACATTAATTTAAATGATGTGCCCGTGACACGTCGAGGCACCCGTGCGGAGCAGCGGCTCCGGCTGCTCCCCGCCGCGGCGTGCACGGGCCCAGCTGGACAGGTCGCTGCGTGCAAGGACGTCACAAGAGGACACACACCCCGCTGCAGGGCAGCGGCTCCTGCTCCCAGGACCTGCAGCTGCTCCATTTACCTGCAGCAGCCTCGACCTGCAGCAGCCTGGGCAAGGCAAAGAGCCCCCAGCTCCAACACCACTCCCACACACACTGACCCATGAGGGATCAGCTGGAGGGCACAGGAGCTCCCACCTTCTCTGCAGGATCCGGGTGAGAGCGGGATGTGACGGTGAAGCCCCTGGCTCTGCAATGATGGGAATCAGCTGTGGCTTGACCTTCACTAATGATGGATAGCCCTTCCACAGCAGAAAGCCTTCATTCTGATGCATCACCCGCAGCTGCAGCAAACAGAGTGAGGGGAGATCTTGCAGCCCTTCCTCACATCTCCAGAGCTTGTGCACAGCATGTAAGGGAACAGTCCTAGCTAGATGTTTAAATACACCTGCACAGAGCAATGTGAATTGCACTTGATATCTGCACTACACACAAGCCAAGCACAGGAGTTTGGTTGTGACTCCAGTTTTATCATCCAGGTGTCCCAGTATGAAGTCAGAACATCTCATTACAGCCTATTCCAAAGCAGATATGGCTAAGAGCTGAATGAACCTGCAAATAATGTAACTCACCACACTGGCTGCTTGCCCTCTGAGACATGCGTCACTGCAGGAATTGTCTTAATCTGCAAATTATTTTCCTGCACTTATTCATTTTGGTGAAATAAAACTATCCCAAATTACAATCAGCCTACGACTGGACACGCTCGGAGCTGCCTTGTGGACAGTTCTCACACTGCTCTTGGTGACCCCGTATAACAGTGTCTTGTATTGAAATGTGAGGTGAAAGTGCCTTGTCCTTGCATGGTGCTTTCCACCTCAGCATCTCACATCCACAGGGAATTTTTTTAATATCATCATTATAAAGGGAAGCTATTGCCAAAGGAAACAAGACAAGGAAGCCAGAAGCTCAGAAACAGAGTGGGATGGAAGGACCTGCGTTAGTTGTTTCTCCATGTGTGGACTCAGAAGAGCAGGAGAGCTGCTCAACCTGCCCGATCCGTCTCTGCAGAAAAGCAGTGGGGCTGCAGACGCAGGAGCTGCAAACCCCCTGCAGTCCCTGACTCCTGCTCGTTCCCAGCACGAGGCTCTTATGGTCCTGAACCTGCTCCAGGTTGTCCCAAGTGACTGTGAGCCAAGTGCACACAGAATGAAATGTCACAGGAAGGGGTACCTGGGGTCCTCCCGGGAAGCAAAGGGGCCGCTGTCGGGGTGCTCCGCTGGCTGCAATGCGGGCTCTGGAGAACGGCTCTTCCTTCCCGTGCAGCCCCCGAGTCTCCGTCACTGCCGTGGGGCTTGGAGGGCAGCGTTCAGCGGGCGAGGAGAGGAGAGGGCGGGGAGAGAAAACAAGAGCTTAGCCAAACTCTGGTGCTTCCCGAGCTCAGGTGCAGCTGGTAATTGCAGAGGCAAAGGCCTGCTGTGCCTGAGCCCAACGGCTGCTCCTCCGCGACGGGAGCTCTGTGTTATGCACGCTGATGAGCGACAAGGTCCACTGGTTTGGAACAGGAGCTCTGCTCAAAGGTCCCGTGCCAGCAGAGGAGCCAGGGAAAGTCTGAGATTGCCCTGGTGCTCGTTCTGCAAGTGCAAGGGATATGAACAGTGGGAAACGCCGGGCACCCTCCGCAGAGCTGGCTGGACTGCAGCCATCCCTGGCGCTTCCCGCGCCTCCCGTCCTCCTCCCGAGGTGCTTCCCCGTCACCTTGGTGTGCACACGGGTTCCTGAGCACGCAGGCACCTCCCCGGCGCCAGCCTTGCCTTTGGGCCAGGGGCTGCTCCCCAACGCGCTGTCCCTGCCCGTGCACAATGCCCACGCGCTGCCAACGCGCAGGACGCAGCACCAGTGCGGCCCGGGGAGGATAAACTCATTACAGCACCGGGATGAACGGTTTCCAGCCTGCCGGGGCTGTGCACAAGTTTAGCTCTGATGAAGTGAAGCACCTGGAGATTTCAGCTCTGCAGGAGCTTAAAGTTAAGCATGTGCTTGAGGCTTTTATGAGTGACATCAAGAGGAATATACCTGCTAGGAGGATGCAAATTTAGACCTGAAAAGGTGGCTCTGTGGTGAGGGCTCATCCTGCAGACACGATGAGCTGTGAGCAGGGAGAGCTGAGCACGAATCTCCCAAAGATCCTCTAGTCTGGGGCTGGGGCTAGTGTGTGTTTGCAGTGGACACATAATGATACTTGATAGAATTGTTCGGTTCTGCTTGCTGTTTGGTTTTTAATCTTGGATTGTTTCCTGTGATTTCCAAAGTGCTATATTGTGCTGGGTACTAAAAAGCCCAGCTAAAAAGACTGTGGTCTTTGGTGCATATGACTTCTTTGCTGTTGCACAAGTAAGTGCTTGACGTGTTTGTGCAGAGCTAAGCAAACAGATGAAAACATTTCTGTGTAAATAAATTTCAGTCAAACACAGATTCCAGAGCAACTGCTTCTGCAGCCGTACGGTTTGCTTTGTGTCCGTGTTCGCGTGGCGGAGCCTGACGGATCATGGAAGCAGATCCCATGCTCAAGTATGTCCGACAAGTTGCACGCTCTGCACCTGATTGCAATACTCAAAATACATCATTTTGTCTGCGGTTGGTGTAGCCCTCTAAGCCTAGCTGAACCAGGCGCTTCCTACCAGTTCAGCGGGGCCGGGTGGGAAACCACAGCGTGCGCAGGGTGACAGCCACAATGTGCATGGGGTGGCAGCCACAGCGTGTGCAGGTTGACAGCCACAATGTGCACAGGGTGACAGCCGCAGCGTGTGCGGGGTGACGGCCACAGCGTGCCCAGGGTGACAGCCACAGCATGCAGGGGGTGATGGCCACAGCGTGCGTGGAGTGACAAGCCCAGTGTGTGCTGGGTGACAGCTATAGCATGCGGGGGGTGATGGTCACAGCATGCACAGGGTGACAGCCACCACGTGCGCAGGGTGACGGCCACAGCACGTGTTGGGTGCCCAGCTGGGAGGCCACGCGGGAAGGGAGCTCAGCCTGGGATGAAATATCCACCAACGCCTGAAAAGCGCCAAGCGCCCTTCACTCTGGAGCACCTCTTCATCTGCTTTTTATTTGAGGAAACTTGGGGGCATCCCAAAAGCTTGGCCACAGATGCCCCCCCAAAGTGCATTATCGTCATCCCCGGGAGCTCGCCGGGATTTGCAGCTCTCCAGGAGCTGCATCGCGGATGCAGGAGCTGGTGCCCGTCCCCTGTGCGGTGCCCAGCAGAGCCCGCTGTGCCCGGCGGCCACGGCGCCTCTTGCTCGCACCCCAGCCCTCCACGGGGCTCCCCTGCCCCGTGGGCCACCTGCCCCCTCCCAGGGTGACAAACACCCACGGGTGCCAGGCGTGGAGCAGGGCGCTCCGGCCTCCAGCTCCCGCCCGCCCCTTCTGACTCCGCCGGCTGCCGAGTAAGTGATGGAGAAAAGTGTCAGGCTGGGGAAAAGACAGATCACGAGTATTTCTGGCCCTGACATTTTCCTCCAGATATCTGGATTTCCATATATTTGAAAACCTAATATAAACAACAGAGAGAAAATTTGCATTTCGGGCAGTGAGGAATGAAAAATGGAGGCGGCGTAATGTATTGCTGCTCAAAGAAGAGGAATGACAGTGGTAAAGTCGAGCACACACGACAGCACCCAATCGGCTTGTGGCAAACTCATTTCCTGGCAGAATATAGGGTTTCATCTGCTGGAACATTTAATAGGCATCAAAGAAAGATCACTTCCCTCCTCGCGGTGCAGATTGAGAGCCTTCACTCTTACTTTATTTTTGCCATTTTATTAAACCCTTTATATAGTTTTAATACAATATGTATGATTCCCCTGAAAACAAATAAATTCTTAGGCGCTTCCCAGATTCTAAGTATTTCTAATGGTTACGTATGTTTTATTTATATTTTCAGAGAGATATTAAAATATGGGACATGTAAAAATATGCACCAGCAATCAGCTCTAATGTATGGCCGCAACCGGATCACGGGAGCCGCCAATGCCGATTCCCAGGAGAGGGCACCCCGGAGTGCTGGGCATCCTGCACACACCAGGGCCCCCACGGGCGGCGAGGATGAGGAGGAGGAGGAGGAGGGTGCACAGTGCCTAACGGGGAGGCCGGCAGCGAGCAGAGATAACTCGGAGCACTCAGTGCGGACGAGGTCTCATCACGGAAATAACTTGGCAGCTAAAAGGCACAGGGACAAGGAGAAGTGCACGCGGTGCCAGGAGGCACCAGGGAGCCCCTCACACCGCTGCACAGTGTGCTGAGCCTGCAAATGCTCATTAAGGAAGCACTAATTGCATATTAAGGACCCATAATAGTGGCTACACAGTAAACATTCTCCCACAGAGGAACCAGGGACACAGAGCGACTTCCACAGCCCTGTGTCTCAGGCACTTTACAGTTACTTTCAATAGCCTCTGAGCAAGTCCTTCCAGCAGGAAAAGCCCTGCTGCGGAGGCAGGAGCGGGCGCCCTGCTCCCTGGTGCTCCTGGGCTGATCCCGCACCCGCTCCACGCAGCCGGCGCCGCGTTCATCAGCTCTGCTCTTGTGAGCACCGACCTGCCGGATCCGCGTGCCGCACCTCGGCCGGGGGCGCGCGGGGCCGGGGTGCTCGGGGCCTCTCGCCGTCTCGCGCGCGCCCTGCGCAGCCGCTGGCGCAGACCCAGCACAGAGCTAGGTGACGAGCCGCGGGGAGGCAGCGCGGTCACCAACGCAGGGACACGGTGACGGGGGAGACTTCGGGGCGCTGCCCTGCTCCCGTGGCAGCGAGCGGACAAGCTGTGCCGAGACTCTGCTGATGCCCAGCGCGCCATCCCTTAGCTCTCCTTGCCTGTGCCTCTCCAAACACGGATTTGAGCAGCTTTCCCCCAGAAATCCAGCAGTCTGGGAGCCACTTCCCTGGGGAAGCCAGTGTATCCAGGGGTGGCCCTTGGGGACCAACCCGGAACCGACCCGGGACCAGGCTGGCACCCGCGCGCAGAGCCGGGCCGGGCTGCAGCGCTCCAAGCAGTGTTTAGCTTTCCAGGTTTGTAGCTGGAATGATGATTCTCATCACCACTTGAATTTAATTTAAATGGTTTGCTTCTGCTTTCATTTTATTGGCACCCATTATATCCCCCTTGTACCTCTGGCATTTCCTTAATAGTCTTTTGACTCATCTGCTCTCAGGAGGAGAAACATTTTTTACAAGAACAATATGAAGTAACAGTTATAAAATCTGTAGCCTGGTGATAAATGTTAAGGACTCATATTCTTTTATTGGAAATTGCTGTCTTTCAAATGTTTAACAGATTTGTAAAAATAATTTCTCCAAAAGGTTACGGTTCCGTTGAACTCCATGAGAGAGGCAGTGCTGTAAAGGAGGGCTCCCGCGCGGGGGGCGCCGGTCCAGCCCCTTTCCAGAACCCTTCCCGCGACCCGGCCGGTTCGGAGCGCGCCGCGGAGCCCACGCGGGAACGCCGGGCCGGCTGCGCCGCTCCCCTGCAACGCGCGCTTCCCCCTCCGCGTGCCGGCCTGCGCGCCGGGCGGAAAGGATTGTATTTATCACCTGTCAGGCCTTGGCAGAGCTGAGTTACGTGGAGCAGGACAGCATAAAATTATCATACACAAGCATGAAATTACAAAATCGCTCGGAACTGAACAACAAAATTATTTCATTTCTGAGGGAGGCCATTCCATTTTTTAGTCGTGACACCTCAACTGCCAAACTTTGAATTGAAATTGAGTGTGAGGTGCATGGAATATAGACAGCAATAACAAGCAAAGGCATGTAAACTAGCCATGCAAATACAGTACATTAATGGCCCCAGAAACCTCCCACCGGAGATATGTAACTAAATAAATGTCACATGTCCCAATAACTCAACTTTTCTTATACATTGTGAAATGAATTATGCTGCAATCGGAGCACAGGCTGCTCCTGGCAGCGGGACTCCCATTCGCTTGGCATCCTGGCTTTGCCTCTCCCGGTGTTTATTGGTCAAGCTGGGCAAACACCGCGAGTGTCTGAGCACCGGCCATGTGCAGAGGAGGCCACAAAGCAGAACGCAGCTCCCTAAACCCGGATCCATCCTGTGGGGACACTGGCACCCCCAAGTGAACGTGCCTGCGGTTGCCACCACCCTGCGTGGGCAGCCAGGCTGCAGACCCCGAGTCCAGGGGCCGCGGAGGGGACCTCGCGCGTCCATCCTGTCACTGCAACCCGCTCTGGGGGCCGTCCCGTGTGCCCCCGAGCCCTGCGGAGTCTGGGCTCCACCACAGAGCGCGTTGGCAGGAGCTGCTCCGAGGAGCAGGGAACCGCTGCACCACCCGGACAGGTCTCGGGAAGGGGAAGGGCCTTCCGGACAGAGCCAGAGGCTCTATAGCCGGTTCCACTCGGAAGGAGGCACCGCAATCCATCACGGAGGGAATGGGTTTGTCAGCTCCTTCTGCAGCTCTGATGGGCTGTGCAGGGTCTGAGCAGAGCAAACCAAATGAGATGTTAAATAAAATTAAAGACAGAGTGAAAGAGCAGCCCAGGATTAGGAGAGACACGGAGCTGCCTCTCGCCTCCTGCCGTCCTTGTCACTCTCCGCTCTAGCCTCGCAGCCCAACATCCACAGCAGGACCAGGGCCCCGCGTGTCCCGGGGCCCCGACCGCCGGCTCGGCATGGAGCAGAGCGGGGACGTGCACGGCTGGGCTGCACCAACATGGGCCTGGCACAGAGGCACCAGCAGCCTCGAGACGCTCCCCAGCTGCTGAAGGGTCTCCAGCCAGGAAAGCTTCTCCATCCACCCCAGTCCGGAGCAGCCATGGAGCTCCAGGCAGGGCCACGCTGGCCGCACCCAGGACAGCAGCCCGGACGCTTCAGCTTGTGATGAACGGGACCTTGTCCGGCAGGACGCGGCCAGGATGGCCCATCTGCCCTCCCCATTGGGCAAGCGGAGGCTCGACGCTGCGGAGGGCTTTCCCCAGGCCGAGCCTCTCTGATCCTCCACAGAACATCTTGATCCCAGGGCTCTGATGTTTACTAACCACGGTTCTTCTGCTCGACTTGTTTTAAAATACGAAGAGGGATTTCCTAAGGATCAGAATTTCAAATCTGAGCCCAAATAGCATTTGGAAAGCAGTGTAGTGCAAGAGAAAGAGATTGCTGGTGATTTATGATGAAGGAGGTAAACCTGCCCTTTGCTTCTCTCAAGCAAGCCTTTGATGCTGCCCCTTTAATCCTTAGCCACCTGGTACTAATTATAACTGTAAGATAGTCTTTATGTTTAATTAAAAACAAGGAAATGCTTCTCCATATAATGAGGTGCCTCAGGCAACGGCCCCTGCGTTCTCTCCCCCACCAAGCGACACTCAGGTCTCTACCTGCTCCTGCCCCTGTTAGAACTGCAGCTCCTGCTGGGAATCCCAAGGGAGCCTCCTCCCGGAGCCGGGTCCACCCGTGTGGAGCCCCCCAGGCTGGGGCATTTCCGCAGGTTCCTCCCCCAGGGCACAACGGGAAGCAAGGAGCATTTTTCAGGCACAATTACAGGGTGCAGCAAGTGGCGGCGGTTCTGCTCTCCGCATTCCCCTGCCCGCAGTCACCCGCATCCTCCGAGAGCAGCTCGGCCGGGGCTGCTAACGCAAGGCGCAGGAAAGGGCAGCGCTGAGCGGTGGGACGGAGCGGGAAAGGCCCCGCACACAGCCCGGGGCCAGGAGGGGACGCAGGGACAAGAGGCACTCGGGGCTCCGTGGCAGGAGCAGCGGCCGCGTAGCGGGGAGGGCACCGCGGACCCACGGGGTGGCACGAGGCACCCGGGTGCTCCTGCCCTCCCAGGGACCCGCGCGGGACACGAGCAGGACAAGGCAGCTCCCAGAGCCAACACGGGACCTGCTTTGGGAAGGGGAGAGAGCAGCCAGGAAACTACCATCAGTTTACGGCGGTTTAACTTCAGCTCCTAGAAAAATATTGGAACGAATGATCAAACAAACTATTTATAAGCACCAAGAAGATAACAGGATGAGTAGCAGCCAACATGGGTTTGTCAAGAACAAATCGTGGCAAACCGATCTAATTTTCATCTGCGACAGGGTAATAGGCCTTCCAGATAGAAAAGAAGCAGTAAATGTCATATCTTGACTTTAATAAGATTTTTGACACCGTCTTATATGACATTCTCACAAGCAAGCTGAGGAATCATAGTCTAGACAAAAATACTGTTTGGTGAGTGTAAAACCAGTGGAAAAACTTCAATCATTGACGAGTCTCCTCTGGATTTCTGTTGGAACGGCAGTCTGTGTTGAACAGGGTTTCTTAAGGCCTACTCCCAATCTAGGGCCATTTTGCCTTTTACCCCTAAAGCTTTAGGTAGCATTTAGCTACTGGCCTATATGACACAAAAAGACTATCATTATTGCATTTGCAAGACTACAGCTGTTCAATTTGCAAGCCTGGAATGCATTTGAGGACAGAATTAGAATGCCAAAGGTTTCGAGAAGTCCTAGAAATGATTTGGGAAAAACAGGAGTTTATCCTATGGACACAAAGGCAAAGCAGAGCCCCCGAAGCCCAGTGCAATTGGAAGGACCGAGTCCCAACCACGAAGAGGAGCCAAGCAGAGAAGTGCAGAAGTCACCCGAAAACCACCTGGGGTCGGAGGCCCTGGCGCTTGCTCCTTCTCCTGACTCCAGACAAGGGCTCCCACTGCCTGGGCGAGCCCTAACCCAGCTGTGCCCGGCCTATGTAGCACGTGCCCAGCAGCAAAGGGCTAGCCGAATCTCAGGAGACGCTGGTTGGAACACTCATTTTGGTGCTGTTGTTCCAAAGGGCCTTTCTGTGTGACACACGGACTGGCGCGGGCTCGTGTGCTGCCCAGAGCGGGGCTGTTTGGGAAGGGGCCGCGCGGGCCCTTCCAGCCGCCCGGACGGCCTCCCCTCCCGCGGTGCCGATGGGCCGCGCAGGGCACACGGCCCCGGCCCTTCTCCCAGCTGCTCCGCACGGATCCCTGAGCCCCCTGCACGGAGCAGCCGCCGGCAGCCCCAGCGCCGCAGCGGGGCCGGCAGCCCCGGGGGCAGCTAACGGCCCCGGGGCTCCCAACCTTCAGTGACAAACTGACACCGGCAGCGCCTTCTCCCACGCGCACCCGCCGAGGAGCAGGAAAACACAGCGCGGGGGCAGCGCCCCGCTCTGTCCTGCGCCCGTCACCAAGCAGCGGCCGCAGCGGCCAGCACAGGGGCTGAAGCACGCGCGGACACAGGTCGGGGTGGAAGGACGAGGGGCCGCCTCGCGCCCGGGCTGCAGCTGCCGGGCACGGCAAGGGGCCGGGCACGGGCCGAGCTGCAGGGCGCCTGGCGCCGCAGCCCCACGCCGCCCCGCAGGGCCCACAAAGAGTTAAACCTGCCTCGGCAGCCGGCGAATTCTCAGCGAGTCTCCCACATGCAGCCAAACAACAGCTTGACATTTTCCATCCTTCACGAGAAAGACAAAGGCGTGAAGATATTCCCAGGATTCCTTTCTGCATGCCTAACTACGAGCTCAGGTGCAGCAGCATTTGCCCTGGACCGGCCTCATCAACATGAAGGGCGAACTCATCGTTTCTGCATCTTTCCTCGCCACTGCTTGATTAATTGGCTCACAACGATGCTGGCTGAATACCTAATGCCTCTCCTGTCCCTGTTCTTTCTTCACAGCCTTTTGCTGCATTTACATATACTTTATATTCCATAATTTTCACACACACACACAAAAAAAAAATGGGAGCACATCTCAGTAATTTGATGTAATGACGGCATGTCACCAAAAAGAGGAATTAGAAAAATCTGTAGGTATTTAATTTATTCTTGTTTTTTTCAAGTAGATCTCTCTGAGAAAGGCATTAATATTCATGTGCATGAAAAAAAGTACTCTCGGAAGGAAATTTCCAGCATTTTAGTTTAAATTAAATACATTTTTAAAGAAACAATATTTAGCTAATAATGCTTAAAGGCAAAATTAACAAAAGTAGCAATTTTTATCTACAAAAGCAAGGTTTTATCTCGGGGGTGTGTAGTAGGACTGCCCTAACAGGAAAATAGCGCACTGCTTTTGTGAGGGAGGATTCACTGAGCGCAGGACGAAGGGCAGGGCAAGCCGAGGCCTTTGGCACTGCCCGGTCTGGGCTTTTTGCCCAGGGGCGCCCGCCGCGCTGAGCTGATGCTGCCAGTGCCCTGCACCGGGCCCGTGGTGCCAGCAGTGCCCGGCGGGTCATTCTGCAGGAGGCAGCAAGCCCAGACTGCCCGGGAACCAACAGGGAGCCGCTGCTGCGCACGGAAACTCCCCGCTCGCTCCTCCAGCGACGCTTACCAGGACGACGCGCGTTAGAGAAGTGTTAAGTGCAAAATAATAAACGTTAGCTGTTTCCCAGGATTTCATAGAGAGGGCAGTGCTGATTAGCAGGGACGGGCAGAGGCATTTCAGTGGCAACGCTGCTGCGGCCGGGCCGGGCTGCACGCCACGCTTCCAGCCGCTCTCTGGCTACTGCATGAGATAACTTTCTTTTTTTTCCTCCCTGAAGTATTTCTTGATATTTTTATGTTTATATATTTTAACTTCGGATCGGACTCATAAAAAATACATGAGGAGTAAGTGGTTTCTGCAAATGTTTTATACATGATTTGGGAACAGATACTACTCCAAGAGAGGAGAAGAGAGGCTGCTCTCCACGCAGGGCTCCACTCGCGGCTCCGGCGCGCAGGGGCTGCAGGCGGCGGGGCTCGTGCCTGCCCGGGGCTCGCAGAGCCCGCGGAGCATCGCAGAGCATCGCGCCAGGGTCACACACACCGAGGTCTGCAGCCCGCCGGGCATCGTGCGGCCCGGCAGCACCCACGGGGATGCTTAGGGGCCTTAGGGCTCTCCAATTCTCTGTGGCACAACCCTGCTGGAGAGCCAAGGGGTTACGGCAATACTCACTTGTTTCCTCGCTGCAGCAGATTACCCTTTTCGAGGGTGCAAAAGGATGCAAAGTTTTCACGTGACAAAACCGTCTTCTCCTTGGCTCCCCTCCGCAGGGAGGCTCCGGGTGCCTCTTGGCGCAGCGCGGCGCTCACACGCGCAGCTCTCCAGGCTCGCATGGCACGTAGGGTTACAGCGAGTGCAGCGAGAGATGCAAAAACATACGGCAACATGGGGAAACTCCACACTTCTTATTATATAAAACACAACACATGTTCCTGGATACAGTGTGTGGGATCTGAAAGATGGAGTTACTGTCTCCTTCTGAAGGATTTTTCATGGGATTTACTTAAAATCTAAGCAGGGATTCTGTGCAAATTTTCCCCTTTTGAGACTGAATGGTGAATCCAACTCAGTGCGCTCGCGGATGAAAATCCGTTTGGGGGTTTCTCCCCAGGGTCCCTGGCAAGCACCCGCGGGCAACCAGCCGGGAGGTCCCAGGGTGGCAGGAGGGGACACCAGAGCCATGTGCGTGGAGGGTGGCGCGGCCACCCACAGGTGCCAGGGGGCACCCACGGCCCCCGGGGGAGGCCCTGCTGCCTGTCCCCTCTCCACAGGGACTACAGCCTGCGCCTAGCCCTGCGCTGCCGCCTGGGGCTGGGAGCACCCCCTGTGCAGGGCCTGCAGCGCGGCAGCCAGCACCGCGGTCACTGCTGCCAGCCGCGGTGCCCGGCGGCGCCCGCGAGGCGCACATGGGCTGCTGCCAGGGGCGACCCCACCAAGGGGCTCTGGGGCAGGATCTGACCGTGACGCTGCTCGGTGCAATGGTGACGGGCACCGGCGAGTGCAGCCCTGCAGCTCAGCCCCATGCCGGGGGCTCCGGGGCAGGACTGACCCCGTAACGGCACTGGGTGCGATGGTGACGGGCACCAGCGCACAGTCCTACAGCTCAGCCCCATGGCCGGGGGCTCTGGGGCAGGACTGACCCCATAACAGTGCTGGGTAGGCAGGCGGGAAAGGCAGCTCGCACTCCAGCCTAAAACACACAGCACCAGGAGCTTGTCATTAGGCTTCATTCGTCTCCTCCTTTTCCCCGCGAGCACATTCCCCGTAATTACAGGGCTGGAGAAGCCGCTTTTGCCTCTCGCTACTCACAGCTATTTATATTTAACATACTTAGTCTCCCTGGGTCAGATATGGAAATTACGGTGCGCTGACTCAAGCTGCAGGTTACAACCACTGCTCAGTCGGCAGGTGCTTAACGCAGAGCGCAGGGCTGCGAGCAGCGCAGCTCTAACGCAGCCGGGAAAGCAGCGCCGAGCGGGGCGGCCGGTCCCGCTCCCGCTCCCGTGGAAGGCGGCCGCGCTGCGCCGCAGCTGCGAGCTCTCCCCTTAACCACCGCTAAATTGTTTTCTGACAGCCCTGCTGCAATTTCATCCCCTGACATTTGATTTACATATGATCTTTAAGCACCGGCTCCGCTGTAAGAACAGCCCCGTTAATATTCCAGCCGCTCCGTGATGTCACACACCTTGATAGGTCATTTCACTCCAGCCTGGGCAAACGCATGTAAAAATAAATGTATAACTAATGAAATAAACTGATTAAGGAGAGAAATCAATCGTTTTACTGCTGTAGTGAAGATCTAGCAGTTAATTTAGCATGGATCTGCAAGGGTGCCCGTTAATAGAACAGGCTCCCATCTAATTGGTGCCGCAGTAAATGAAATACAGTAACGCTGCGTGATGCATGGGGAGAGCAGGCTCCGCGGGCGCTGCTCCCTCCCGATAACCGCTCGCCGTGCCCGCTTATTTATTTACTCCTCCTCGGAGCAGCGGCGCAGCCCGCGGGCGCCGGGCTCAGGGCGCCGCCGAGCGCGGCACCCGCCGCCACGTGCAGCTCCGGGCACATAACGAAGCTCCAGAGGCCCCTGTTAATTTCCCAGACACTTAATCAATACGTGGCTGCCCTGCTCGGCGCCGCTGTCAAAAACAGGCAGAAAGTCCCACCTGCTCCTCCCAGGTACAGAGCCCGAAACGCCCCTCTCCGCACAGCACCTGACTAATTATTGCACCCCAGTTCTCCTGATGGAGGGTCATCACAGTGACAATGAGCTACCACCGCCAGGATAAAGCAAAACTATAAATATTTGAGAAATGCTGTCGCGGAGCAGGCTGTAGGAAGCAGCAGTTCTAGTGTGTGGTGCAACAGAGAAGAAAAACAAGAGCAACTGGTTAGTGTGAGGGCCAGGGATTATCGCACAGGCTCCGCGCCGGGAGAGCCTCTCTCCTCCCCTAAAATATTTAGCTCTATTAAAAAAATAGGGAAAAATGATCTATACAAAAGCTTTGCATAAAAAAGTGATCAATGCAAATTCCTCTGAGAAAATTGCACCAACAGATGGAATCAACCCATTTCCAGCAAATGCCTCTGGCTGTGCAGATGGTAATTATAGAATGTATGTAAATATGCAAGCGCTGGGAAGCATAGCAGAGCGCGCAGCGCTGCGGGGACGCCCACCTTGCCGGCCTCGGGCCCCGGGCAGGAGCCGCGCTGCAGCTCGCAAAGGTTGCCCGCATCTGCACGGCCAAATCCAACTGCCAGCGCCCAGAGGCTCTGCGCTTGGCCCTCCAGCTTTCTTCCTGGGGAAACCCTGAAACCCACATGGGACACTGCGTCCCCGCGCTAGGACCCAACGCTGCCCCCAGGGATCCTGTCTCCTTTCCGTGGGCAAGGAGGTTCCTCGGCGGGCTGGGCAGAGCAGGTTCCTGCCTCCCCGGGCATTCCCGGAGCAGGGTCATTGCCACGTGCTGCCCCGGGCACTGCTCCTGTTGCAGGTGGCACCAGGATGGCCCTGTACTCAGGGCCACGCGGCAGCTCCGTGCTGGCAGTGCAGCCAGGGCCCGGCGCTGACGGCGGGGGAAGCAGTGTCTCGTGTCCCTGGGGTGCCCCACGGGCCCCCTCGCAGGGCGCAGCCCGTCTCCCATCTCCTTGGCTGCGCTACCTCCTTCCCTTGACGCAGCTCCCTCATGTTTCCATGTTTATGCTCTTCTGTCAAAGCCACAATTCCATGGCACGCGCTGCTTCCTGGACTGACAGGCAGTTATTTCTGTTATTTTTACCCTTACCTTATTAGTCAGTGGTATTTACAAAGCCTTTCATTCCTCTCGCCCTCATGGTCCTTTCCCAAGAGCGTGGTCCGTGTCCCGGTGGGCTTGGACGGAGCCCCCACCACTGCTCCGGGATCCAGCTCCAAGGCTCGAGGCCCCGGAGCAGCGGCACCCACTGCCACCCGTGCAAGGGCCCAAGGCGTCTCTTGCTCCTGCACCTGCACCACCGCCTCCCCGGGGTTCCTCTTCTGCCAGGCCGGGTCTAGCGCTGCCTTCAAGGCTGCTGCATCTTCATTTTATGTTGCTGTTGACACTATTTTTCCTTCCAAGAGAAGTGCTTCAAGTAGTAGTCTGTGGTAAAATGTTAATTGGAGCCAAGTAATTAGACAAAGATAGTTAGTGATCTCTCCAATGCAATAAGCTTTCGGCGCTTTGTCTTAGTGCTATAATAATTACTATCATTCCACAAAGTGCCTCGGCATTTGACAGGAAGAATCCGCATGCGACTGAATCCTTCCCCTAGGAGCGCCAGCCGGCTCAAGGAGAGGCCCCGGCTGCACAAGCCGCCCACTCCGGCTGCTGGCCTGCAGCTCTGCACGATTCCCAGCCTGGCTTCCATCCTGCAGCTCTGCACGATTCCCAGCCCAGCCGCTGTCCTGCAGCTCCACAGGATTCCTGCTCTATCGCCGTCCTGCAGCCCTGCACGGTTCCTGGCCTGGCTTCCATCCTGCAGCTCCACGGGATTCCCAGCCTGGCCACTGTCCTGCAGCTCTGCAGGATTCTCGGCCCTGCCAGCCGGTGCCTTGCAGGACACAGGCTCCCCTTCAACACGGCCTGGCCGCAGAGACCCCTTTTCCCTTGGCCTATTCCTGGTCCCGCTTTTCCTATTCAGTGGATAGTACTCACCCAAGCCGGTCCCCCTGTTCCGCAGGAGCAGAACCAGGCCCAGGTTTCCGCTGCTTCCCCCGCACTGTAGCTCAAGGCTTCCCGTTACCTCTCCAGCTCCAGCCAACCCCCGGCAGAGGCCGGGCAGCCCCGGGGCCGCCGCTCGTGCGGGACAGGGACAGGCGCTGCACCTCACGCACCCGCACGGGCTGCAGAGCCCATCCCACCGAGGGCATCCACGAGCAACGAGCAGCAGCCCAGCCCAGTGAAGGAGCCTTCCAGCTGCCTGCAGAATTTTCAGCAGCTTAAACTACATTTTAACACACAGACTTGAGCCCCGAATGACCTGTTACTTCAAAGTGTCTTAGCCTCACTCAAGAAAATATTCGCGCCTGTTGCTCTCCTCCCAGTGTCAGCAGGTACTGCCAGGAACAGCAGCACAGAAAAGCCAAGCAGTCGCTTCAGGGAGAATGAATTCCCTAATGGGAAATGCCCAGGAGGGACCTGCTGCCAGCAAAAGCCCTAAGGTAACCGCCCCGTCCGGCAGCTAGACCCCCGTCCCTCGCACTCAGCTCCCTATCTTTGCATCAGCAAGCGCAGACAGATTTTCTCAGCATGGGAACTGCCATGGAAATTGAAAAATTGCACGGCAACATTTTTTTCCTTGATGCTCCATCTAATTGTGCTGTCTTTGATTTTATTAATCTGGTTTTATTAATATCCTGAAGGCAAGCAGGAAAAAGAAAAGAGCTTTCACCATCTGAAATGGCTGGTGCTGCGTGTGCCTTGTGCCTTATCAAACACGGCGGTTAGCAGAGCACCGAGGGCTGGGGTCCGTCCTGCTGGGGCAGGGACAGCCCTGGGGTGTCCTCTGGCTGCGAGGGCGCCCCGCCGGCCCCGGCCCCAGCAGCTCCTGCTCTGTCCCTCCCGGCTGCCCACATCGTCCCCTCGTGCCACGAACACGCAGAGGGTCTGCATACAAATACATGAAAGAAACCAGTCACCTTCAAGCTGCGGAAGTGCATTTTCGGTTTCAACTTCCTGGTCTCAGACCAGCCAAAGCAGTTGCATCCCACCAAGAAATTCCAGCACACTAGAAAACACGGGGAAAATCTGTGAGGGCAAAACAAGCAGCGCATGCGGGATTCCTGCAGCTGGGAGCCCCTTGGCTCTTTCCACCTCTCACGCCTGTTTGCAATAGCTCAGGGATCGCGGGGCTCTGCGGGCACGAGCGCTACAGGAGCTCCAGGTGCTAGTTACCCCCAGCACCCCAGGGTGGCCACAGGAGACAGCCCTGTCACCCCCCAGGGAGCCGGGGGCTGCGGCGGCAGCAGAGCACCCGGGCAGCCCTGGCTGCCAGCAGGAGCTTTATGGTGACGCCGAGATGTGCACTAACTGCACGCGTGGGATTATTGACATCCGCTTTGTACTCGCCTGTAAAACGCACTGACACAGTATATTGCCTGGTCAATAGGTCTTTAGGGTGTTTCCCGCAGTATTAAATATCATTTTCTATGACACGTCCATGTACCTCGTTAGCTGTTCTGCCGGAGAGGAGCAAGGCGATGCTGGGGACATCACGGGAACAGCAGGGAGCGTCACGGGAACAGCAGGGCCCAGCCCGGGGCGGCTGCTCTGCCGTGGGGGCTTGGGGCTTCGTGTGGGGACATCACCGGCTGCCCCGGGGCCAGCGGGGGCTGCGGCTGCCCAGAGCCGTGCAGCTCCCGCCGGCACCCGCGGCTGCTCCTGGAGGAAAGCGCCAGCGCTCAGCACCCTCCTGCCCCCCTGTCCCCCCACACTCCTCCCCGTGGGTCCCCTCCATGTGGCAGGGACAGGGATGGGATGTGGCAGGGACGGTCCTTGCCAGGAGGCGTTGCCTGCCCCTGCCCAAGCGCTGCCCAGGCCTCGCTGCAGCCCTCGCCTCTCCGAGGACCTTTCTGCAGGCACCTCTTGCAAAGTTTGGGAGGCTGCGAGCGTTTGATTATCTGCTCTGAAATACAGCCCTCCAAAGAACCTTCCTATTGAAGAAACCATAAAAAGAAAATCTTTCCTAATGTCACTCTTTCCTGCCCGTTCCTCAGGAGCCAGCGCGCGCTGCCATTCATCACCCGCGTGACACTTTCATAATGCAGCCCCAGATAATGGCGCACCTTCCAACTTCCCGGAATTGGCTGTCAGGGAAATCCAAGGAGACAAGTGCGATACCGGAGCAGGGCTCGTGGCACCTTGAAGGGCAGGGCAGCCGCGCTGCCGCCCAGCTCCCCTCACAGAGCGCCCGCGGGTGCAGGACACCCGCTCCCCGGTGGCCCTGCGATGCCACACAGTGTCCCATGGGTGCATGCCCTGCCAGGGGACATCTGCTTGCAGCCACGCAGGGTGTCATCTCCTCCTCGTGCCGTGCTGGTCTGTGCAGCCAAGCCTAACAAGGCCTCTCCCCATGGCAAATACTTTAAAGTACTCGGGTTTGAATGCTCCATGTTCTCTCTTCACCCACGTTTCCCCTGCTCCTGCCCTGCCTTTGTACACGAACCTTTGACAAGCCTTAAACAAGCAAACCAAAATCACCCTCCCCCGGGGCTGGAACTGCCCCTTGGGGCTGCCCCCTCTCCGCAGTCCCTCAGGTGCCTGCAGCACCCAGGCGGGAGGCAGGGAGCTCTGCCCGTTCCGCCTCGCCCTTGCCTTTAAATAAATGCTTTTCTTCCCCACATTTATGAAAAATAATATAGCATGTTATTTTTCATACGTCTGACTGATATTTCCATTTCCCATGGTTCAGCTTAGGCTGTAAACATGACCCTGCTTGAGTGATTTCACCTTCCCCATTGAGCGGAGCACCTCGGCAGCACTCGGACCAAGGTCCTGACTGATTATCGACAAATTAAAAATATAAGCTATTGACCAGACACCGAGATAGAGTCCCTGAGCTAGTGTGCGGAATCTCAATGAGGTTATTGGAGGCGCGCGGGTCGATAGCGCAGTTAGAGCGCAGGCAGCAGGCGGATCGCTGCATACATAATGCCCAGGGAGCCGTGCCGAGCTGCTCGCGCGGGGCGCGCTGCGCTCCCGGCAAGGCAGGAGGCAGGGAAGCACATGGCAGGGCAGGAGAGCGTCTGCTCGGGGTGGGACGGGCTGGGGTGCCAGGTGGCCCCCCTGCAGCAGCCGCAGCACTGCGGCCTGGGGTGCAGCGCTCGGGCATCCCTGCAGCTGAAGGGCTGCTGCCACCTCTGGCCATGGTGGCCGTCACCGCAGGCACCAGCTGGCACCACGAGGGAGCCCCGTGCCAAACGAGGCTCCCAGAACGCGTGACTGTCCAGCCCCAACCCGTCCCCGCGGGCTGGCAGGGCCGCAGGAGCCCTTGCAGGCAGCACTTGCTGCAGCGCTCATACCTTGCCACTGCGCACGTGTAGGTGGCCTTTACTTGCTAGTTAACTGATTTCCTAGCTCTCCTGCTAATGTTTGGTGACACTTATATTGTTTCAATCAATATTAATTATCTTTTGTTCCAAGTCAACAAAAACCTTTTCATATTTCCTTCACATTGGTTTGATGTCACACAGGATTTGCGCCTCTTCCCGCCCCGGATGGCAAGGCCACGAGGGCACCTTCCTCCCGCAGCCTCTGCTCCAGCCGGGCTGCCACCCGATTCCAAGGCTTCCCCTTTCCCAGCAGCTCTCCCGACAGCAGGGCTGGAGAGCGCAGCGCTTCAGGAGTTAACGGCTGCTTGGAAGCAGCAGCATCCACAGGCAAGCGCCTGCGAGCACAGCGGCCCAGCCCGGCCTCTGGGGAGCACCCCGATCAGATAGCTGCCTGCATGTCTGAAAACATTGTCACCTGGCAGGCTGCGAGGCGGCTCCGAGGCTGTCCCACTACCTCCTGACGGACAGGGTCAGATCCCAGCAGCTGTTCTGACGGGAGAAGCTAGTTCAACAGCTGTGTGCAGCGACACGAGCTGCCGGCGCGCCGCAGCCGTGCAGGAGCGCCCGAGCCAACGCACGCCACGGGCAGGGGACACGGCGCTGCCATCAGGGCCGCAACGGGAGCCGGGTGCGAGGTGGCAGCGCCAGGCTCCCAACGTGGATTGCTCCTACAGCTGGAACAAGATGCCCTGCCGGGCCCCGAGCACAAGTGTGGGCTGCCTGGAAGGCAGCAGGGCCGGGCACCCTGCAGCGCCACCCCGGCTCCCCAGCCTCACCGCTCGCTGCTCCTACTTGTGAGAAAATGTTCAAATAACAAAGATGCCATAAAACCAAACAAAATCACTTATTTCCAACCTCATTGTCTTTGAAGCAGGGCCTGACTCCCAGCCATATAACACTTGGAGCTAGGACAAATCCTGCACGGAAGTGTGCTGGCAAAACCCTGAGCACAGGGATACCTGTGTATCTGCTTTGCACCCCGTTGCAGCTGCAGCCTGGCACTCGGTTCCTCCAACGCTGCATGCAGCTCACGGCACGGATTCCAGCTCCTCAGTGCATACAGCAAGGATGCAGATCCATGCAGCTAATTCAGAGGCGAGGGAAGGTCGCAGGAGCGCTCGCTGTTTCATTAAAAGCCAGGCAGCAGTTCCAGCGCTAAGGAAAGGTTTAAGCAGGGAGCAGCCACTAACAGATTCATTAAACTTGCTCCAGAGCAACTATAAAAAATCAATTTAGTTCAGCAGGCGGCTTGAACGGGTGCCAGCGGCAGGGAGCGCCGCCCCAGCGAGCGCGCCACAGCTCCCCGCACGATGATGCACGAGCCCACGGAGCGGCCCCGTGCACAGCTCCCCACGCGCAGCTCCCACACGACACGAGCCCATAGAGCAGCCCCACGTCGCTGCCCAGGGTGCAGCGACCGGCCGGGAAGGGGCCGCAGGGCCCGCGACCAGCCCTGCCTGCAGGTAACGACGCATGGAAATATTTCCAGTGACCTTTCTAGGAATGGTGTTCGCGCTTTATTGGAAGGTCAGCCCAACCTTTACTGTACTCATTTGGTAATGAACATTTTATCTTTTGTCATGTATTTTCAGGACCCCGAGGAGATCCGTGGAGTTATTATCAGCCTAGAAATTTACCTCCTGGAAGAATAACCTGTGCCCACCCATAGGGAGCCACCGAGTGCCACGTGCCCCTGCGCTCGCCCGTCCACCCAGTGCACCAGCAGCAGCTATGAGCTTCAGGGCTCTGCTCTTGCCCACCCGCTTGCCGTGATGTTTGCACAGTCACAGACATTACAAATACTGAGCCCTCCCCACCAACGCAACGGTCTGTGCTGCAGATGAACTGGCCTTGGTGCCGCTCTCCCATCGCCCGCGGCTGCTACTCTGCGCCCTGGTGCCGTAGGACACGCTGAGGCAGTGCCGGCGGCGCTGGCACTTGAGCAGCTCCGTGCAGTGCCTGTCCCTCAGCTCTGCCACCCAGCGGCCTCCAGTGCAGGAAGGGGCAGCAGCAGCGCCCAGGAAGGGTGCGATGTGCCCAGCTCCACAGCCCGGCACCCATGGGGCCGCTCTGCTTGCAGGCACCTTCCTGCTCTGCACCTTTTCCCACTTCCAAGTGTGTGCCTTAAGTTCTAGGAGCAGAAAAGAGAATTTTCCTAGAGCGTAAAATAAAGCAAGACGCAGGCCAGCCTGAACAAGTGACTGCCCTTTCAATGATGTTTAGCATGCCCACGAATGGAAGGGCTTTTGCCCATTCCAGTCGTGCCCTTTGCCTTTGGCTGGTCTGAATGCAGCCCTGTGATTGTTAGACCTGCGCAAGCTGGAGGGACCCGAGCCCGAGCGTTCAGTAACGAGCCAGGACCCCAGGGTGCAGAGAGGAGCGGCGCCACGCGCTGAGCCGGCTCCAAGGGAGCTGATCACGGGGAGGGTGAGAGCCAGCGCCGCGCGGGGACAGCACTGCAGGCACCGTTTCCATGCCAGCCCTGAAGCTGCCGACTGCACGTGCAGAAGGGGCGGCCGGGGTGACATGGGCTGCGCCCGCAGCGGCGACTGCGGCTCGTGGGACCCAGCGAGGGGCTGCCCGGAGCACCCGGCTGCCCCAGCAGAACAATCTGCGTCTCCCCACACCCACCGTTCTGTCCCTTAAGTCAACACTGTTCTCAGCACTTGCAGAATTATTAATAAATAAATTAAAAACACAACTGTCACGGCAGGTTATTCTGAAGCTGGAGACTCGCGGGCGCAGGCTGACACTGGCAGAGCAATTCTGCTGCTAATTAGTTTAGTTCTCAGCCGTCCTGCCTTCTCTCTGTTTACATAATTAATTCTGTGAATTTTGTATTCTCACTTAAATTCACTTTTTTTTATAGAGCAATCACTACTAAAAGATGAATTTTTTATAAGTTTGCCTTTGTTACTTTAAATTTTTTATAAACTTCTTACCCTTAAGGAATATTTCTTATAGCTGGCAATAAAATATGTTAATTTCATTTGAAAAGCAAAATGTAAGTTTGTATTTTATTAAACACACAGACTGCCCATATATCTGCACGCATGCAGGGTGCTACTGCCCTGGGATCGAGGAGGGAGCGCGGGGAAGATGCCTCGGTTTAAAGGAGCTTTTGGGGAGCTTTCGGGGGCCCCTTCGCGGCCCAGCAGTGCCCGCTCCCACTCGGGCAGCGATGCCGAGGCCCATGGATACCCCTGGCTGTCCCGGGACGAGCAGGACTCGGCTTTGCCACACGGCCGCTGCCGGTGCCATCCCACAGTGCGGGCTCTCAGGGCACGGAGACCCTTCTGCTTTGCCGCTAAAACCCCTCTCTCTCGCAGTGCAGCCCTTCCTTCGCTTTGCAAACACCACCGATTTCCACTCCTGCGAGCTGAGCCCCACAAATGCTGGGAAACAATGTACAGCAGGGCACACATGCAGACCCTCTGGCACGTACATAACTGCGGCTCCCACTGACCGGGAGGCCGCAGCTCCAGAGCAGAGGATGTTACTGCATCACGGAGCACGCGAGCTGGCCAAGGAGATACAGAATGTTTTCCCCTTTGGACAAGTAACCAGCAATGCTCTGACATGTCCTCAGGTGGAGGCTGCTTGTCTGAAACCATCAAGCGCAAGGAGCAGCGCGGGGCGATGGGCAGTGACAGAGCGCAGCGTGTCCCTCGCCGAGCGCAGGGCAGAGCTCCCGGCCACGCTCTGGCTTAAGCGCAGGCACCGCGCGGCTCCCGGGAGCAGCCAGGGCCTCGGGCCCATCACGGCACCACGGGTGCACGCTCGGCAGGGCTGCCCGCGCGCTCTGCGCTCACACACAGCCACGCTCCCCGGCACGGCCCTGCACCGTGCTGCAAACCAAGCGCTGCTCTGTACGCTCAGCGCCCAGCCTCTCCTACATGTGCCTCCACACAGGACTGCACGTTATTGACAGCCCAAATCCCACAGGAGGGCCTCTCCCTCTCTGCGCTCCGTGCCTGCGTGGGCCAGGCCCCTGACCGGCTGCAGGAGCAGCCCACGCTGGGCTCCACAGGGTGCAAATGCTCCCCGGCCACCCCACGCAGGCTGCGTCACACACGTTCCAAGCGCCCCAACCCACCACACGCAGGCCAGCCCCGTGGCAGCCCCGCGGCCCCGGCCTGGCGGTGGGGAGCTGCTCCAAGCAGGAGCAGGATGCACGACCCGGCCACCTCGCTCAGGCTGCACACAGACACACCTGGATGCACTGCAGGGCACGGACTAATAAACACCAACAACCACTGAGATTAACGTAACGAGTAGTGAAGCGACACGTCTGCAGGACCCATCCCTCACACTTGAGGCCCATCGAGCTCGTTACAAGTGACATCAAGCACACACCTTCCATTCACATCACCCTTCTCTCACACCTGACTTTAGAGGCTCATATCTCCTACGCATCCAGGCCACCTCACAGCCACATGCGCAGCAGCAGCAGCAACGCACTGCACTGCCAGCCCACACGCGGCCCACGTGTGGCAACAGCAACGCAGGTGCAAAACACTGAGCTCCACACGTGCACACCCCAGGCAGAGTGGCTCTGCAGCTCTAATTCATTCTCATTATTTCCTCCGTTAGAGTATGTGTATTAATGACCCCAGTATTACCATAGAGCACTATCACTTGTTCCCATATGTACCAGATTGCTCATTAATACCCTGCAAATTGTGCTTTCTGGCTGCTGCCTATCACTGCATTTAGAAGGGTTGCCCAGTGCACGTGAGGTGACCCAGGACACATCTACAGTCCCGATCTCCTTCGGAGATGACGGGTTTATGGAACTGAAGAGCACGCAGTTTGGTACCACCAAGGCACCGATGTCCATCCCGAATGCTGCCTGCGAGCCCCCAAGCTCCCACCTACTGGTCTGCTCTTCCCCTGTCACCAGGTGGATCCCATTAAGTTTCCTCAGTTACAGATGAAGAAGTGTCAGAAGCAGCAGCTGCCCGTGAAAGGCTCCGAGCTCTCGGTGTTGGCAGCACAAGCCTCACGCCACCTCCGTGCACACAGCACTGAGCCCGCTCCAGCCAAGGTCAGGAGAAGGGGCATCTAGGCCCAAACTGCAGCCCCGGAGAGCCCAGCTCCCTACCAAGGGTCCCAGCAAAGCACCCTGCCAGCCGAGCCCTAGGACTCTGCACAGCCATTCCCATCTCTCCCTTCCCCTTGGCTATGGGGCTGCCCACACGCACCCAGGAGGCCACGTCCCTAGGGGAGCAGATCCGTGGAGTATCGCACCAAAGCGGCGGCTGCGCCATGGGAAGGGGCCACCGCCGACCCAGGCTGCCCCGAGCTGCTGCTGCCAGCTGCAACTGCTGGGGAGCAGCGAGCTTCAGAGCAGACCTTTCAAAGGCAACAACTGCAAATCAGGGACCGGCTTATTTGAATCTTCCCCACTTTGATGACTTTAGATCTGTATTAGTGCAAGATGTTTTTAATCTCGTAACTATGGTGTTTTGTTTCTCCTTTAATCACACAAGGTGGGCTTAGCCAGGAGAACATCACACAGTTCCCTCTCCTGCTGTTCCTTTGTAGCTCAATACTTGCACATACTAATGCTCAATTATTTGTTACGCAGTAACTAGTATTTTCTATAGTAAACAGCACTTTATAATCAGTTAATGTATTGATGGAAGAGCAAGAGTTAGTCAATTGAATATGTAATACAGACATACACTTGAACTATTGATTACTTCAGTTGCTTACTTGAAGTATTGATATACAATTGCAGATCTGCCCTTACACTGTTGAGTCACACTCATCACTATTTTTAATAAAGGTGACTATTTTTAATTACTTCATGTGTGAAAATAAAATCCATCTGCTAACTGCATTTGTGCACATTACTGGGACTATTGGTGTGGCAACTAGGAGAAGGGGAAGGGTGCCAGTTGTGCGCATACCTGAGAAATAGATATGCACAGCTAGGAAAATGAGGATTTTCATCTGTATCACAGTTGCATGGGAGCTGTTAATGAAGGCCTGTCAGACACTGGAGTTGCAAAATCAATGTCACTTGAGCTCAGATCCATCATTATTCGAGTTGCCCAAACATCCTGGCTTCCCTTGTGCACACGCCTTGTGACGGCTCCAGTGACACCAATGCCAAGGACATGAGTCAAAATTCACTTGTGATTCTCTGAGCGCTTCTGAAATCTAGAGGAGGGGAAAAACATGTTCTTGCTCAGGCCAAAAATAGATATTTCTAAACGCCCTTAAAAAAATAACAAAAGCCTAATTCTGTAAACTTGCCCGAGAGCAACACGTGTAACGCTGAGCATGCCTGGGCTCCCCTGCAGACAGGATGGGCACCGCACTGGGTACCCTGGTCATGGGCATCGCTGCCATGGCACAAGCAGGACACAGGTGGCCAGGGCTGAAGGACGGGCTTTGGGCTTCCTTTGGGAAAGGAACAAACAGGCGGGAGATGCCCGCAGCGCAGGCATTGCCCTGGCTGCCGCTGGCCTCAGCACGGGCCTCGCTTGCCCCCGTAGCCACAGGCGAGGGCCACAGGGCCGGCGAGCACGCGAGGTGCATGCAGCGGCGCAGCACCTTCCCCCTCCCACCGCAGCATCACCTTAACCACCCACCAAGAGCTCGACAGTAAACAGGTGGGTTTCAACCGCCACCCTGCAACAGAGCAAGGCAGCTACTAAAGCCAAGGGCCAGACATCTATTTAAGAGGCACTGCAGCCAGCAGGGCACGTTACCCAGGGCAGCAACTCGCTGCCCCCGGCCAAGAGGCACCCGGAGCCGCAGCCGCCTCTCCCTGCCCCTCGGTGCATCCCGCTGCTCCTCCTCAGCCAGTCCCCTTCCCCAATGCTCCTCGAGAGCAGCCAGAGACACCACACAGATACGGGAGATCTCATCCCTTCTTTCCTGCTCCTCCTTAAAGGCTTCCAAATTACATTCCCTACAACTGCACGCTCAGGTAAGGGAGCTCTCAGCAGAAAGAGGACCAGGGCTTGAAACCCTACACGAGCGCAATGATGGGAGCACAGCTGCCCCTGGGTCTTTACTAAGAGCCCTCTCTATCCTACAATGGTAATGTTTCTTTTACCTTGCCGTTTTAACCCTGAAAGCCTCCCCTCTGAGGCAGCAGGTTCAATTAATGGCTAATCTCCATGAGCCCCAGCCAGGAGGCAGATCAGTTACTGCCACCAATAATGGCTCCATTTACCAGGCCCTTTCAGCCGATGCAACGCGATCCCAAGCCCGCGACTTTCCCAGTCCATTCACAGCCTTCTTCAGCCATGGGCCCTCCTCACAGTCGCTCCCATCTTCTGCCGCTTTGCCTCCGCTCCGGCCGTATGGAATTTCCCCCACACAAAGGCCTGTGCCCAGACGCTTTATGGAGCAGGTCCTTTTGCCAGTTGCAAGACAAGGCAGCCTAAAAGGATGGCAGGAGCCGGGACCGATAGAGCAAAAGCAGCAGCCACAGGGCCCCGCAGCTGCTGTGCCCGGGGCTCTCGCTCCGAGGGGCTCCAGCTCAGGGGCCTCACAAGGAGCAGCCGGTGCTCGCTTTGCTGCAGCCCCGCGCTGCTCCTGCCCTGGTTGCTCGACGCGCTCAGCGACACCCCCAGTGCCCCCAGCACGGCATCAAGCACCAGGCACAGCGGCCGCCCACGGCACGTGAACCTGCTGCTCCTCCAAGCATCACGCGTGCTGCTGAACAGGGGGATTGGATCTGAAGTGCTATTTGGCAACATGTGGGCACAGATTCACAAAGCCACCTTAGGTGGCTCTACTGGGATCCACCCAGCGCTTAAGGAACAAGGAGAAAGGGGAAAAAAGTGAGACCAGTTCAAATCTACCTGATAAAGAAATGGGAAGAAACCAGAGTCCTGCACACAGCTACAGCAGAGAAAGGGATCCAGAGCAGGAAGCTGAGCATTGGGAAGCGTGACAAGAGAAAAGCCCAAGGAGCAGGGAAAGAGCGAGAGCGCATGCAGTGGGATCTCACCATCCCCATTACGTAAGAAACACAGTTTGGATGCAAGTAAATCAGTGACAAAGCACCAGATAACACAGACAGGGAAGCAGGGTAGTCTAGAACACAACCAGCATCTTGCTCGACTTCTCTCCCAGCTCGGGAACATCTCTGAACGTCACAGAGCACTGGGCATGACAGAGGGACTGTGAAATCACTGGCGCTGGCGGAGCGGGATCTCCCAGCTGAACCAGCTGCACTTTGCATCAAAACAAATTACCGAGAGTCACAGTGCAGCAAACAAATTTTCTCAATTTCAGACACATCTGTGACACAGCAGTCAAAACTCACTAAAAAAATACTGTCCAGATTATCCGTTTATCAGTGGTAAACAACTCTGATAGAGTTAAGACCGAAGGATCATAGCTTGCATTGTGCCCAATTCAAAAGATGCGATGAGCACCGCCAGAGGCGTCACGGAGCTGGGAGGCGGCTGCCACGCAGGGAGGGAAGGACCGTCCCTGGGTGCACAGCGTGGAGCACAGCCCCGCGGAGCCGCCGCAGGGCAGGCACGGCGGCACCGGCAGCGACGTCCCCAGTGTCGCGGCACCGGCCCCGCGCACGGCGTGGCACCCAGAGCGAGGGGAGCCGCCGGCTCGCCCGCTTTGGCATCTCCGCTGCCTCTCGCTTCCATCCTGCTGGTAAATTAGTTGTCCAAGCTGACACATCTGCCCATTCCTGCAGTTCCAGCCACCTATAACTGGCAGCTTCTCTATGTGAATGGAAACTCTCCTGACCTCTACTATCAAACACCGTCCGGATGCTGGGAAATCAGGGCACCGGTTACGTTCATCCAGAACGTTTTCACCCTGGGAGGAACAAGGAAGGAGCCTGTTAGTCACCTTCCTCCCACAAAGGCACACATTTTTAGCTGACATTAAAAGAATTCATTTCAGGAACATGGTAAAAAGTGCAGCAGATATTTTCCACATGCAAAACTTATTTGGTTGGATTGTTTTTGCAAGAATCATTTCTTGATTTGTATTTTTAGAAATTTTGAAAAAGTCTCTTCCCAAAGACCTTAGGCTCCTGTAGAGCCTTTAGAAGAAGGCACTACAAGCAGACCCATCATTTCTAACACTACAACTTCAGCCATCCATAGGTGTAGGACAAGCAGAGCTTTTTCAAGACAAGGTCATCGCTCTGTATTACCAAAAGGGATGGCTTGAACTGTGCTCAGAAAGAAACCTGTTCTGAACTAAGTTCAGACTTTCATTAAAAAATAAAAATAATGAATTCAACAGCACAAAGCTCTAGCAAATACCAAGTTCTCACCCGTGCTTGCGGTACTATTCACCTTACCCGCCCTTTACTCAAATATGTAATTGGAAAACACAAGCTGGGCCTTACAAGCAATGGGAACAACAAGGGTGCAGTGATCCCAAAGCTGCCTTGCTGCCCAGCTCCTCTCAAGGAACCATGAGAATGAGGGAAGCCAGGAGTGCACGGGATGCTCTGAGGACACATGCAGCCAGAGCCAATGGGCACAGCGGGCATCTTGCACAGCAGCCCTGGCACCAGCCCTGTGCACAGCAGTGCCACAGGGCCCGCACAGCCCCACACTACCCAACCTACAGTTAGTGCACTGAACAGCAGAAATAAATATTCAATTGCATTAATGGTCATAATCTGCATTCAAATGTGTTTCAGTGCAAGAGTTCCTCTCCAAATGACATCAAAGGCTTTTGAGAATTATGAACTTGTTTAAGAATGTTGCTTTCTCCTCAGCTGAACGTCATCGCCAGAAAAATGGCTAAAATTAGCAAAAACAAAAAAAGAAAGAAAAAGTCTATGTTTTCAGTTGGAACAGATACAGTGGGTAGCAAAAGACAACTGCCTCAGCTGTAAGTGGGGAATTGTTATTTGATATGTGGGAGAGAGTAGGAAGCTAATGTGACATTTTTATGCACATAAACCCTGTAAATCCAATGTCCATGTGGAGGCAGAGCCCATCCCCAGAAGGACATTTACTGCTGCACCCCATGACCTCCTGCATGCAGAGACGGGCCGGGCTGGCGCACACAGGGTGCCTAGGAGCGCCCCTCACCGGGCGAGCCTGCGGCTTCCACCTGCTCTGCACAAGGACGCTTCTGTCCTCCACTCAGACCATCTCCGTCCTCCTTCCTGGCATGACCCCAGTAGGTGACTGGGCAGGGCAGTCCTGAGCTCAGAGGCTGCCGCAGCTCTCCCCACGCCAGCCCCACCGGCCCCTTCTGCACTTACACAGCATGTGCAGCTGGACCCGGCTTCTCCTTCCCATGAAGGGCCCCAAGAGCAGTCGGGGTGCAAAGGAGAGCAGCCGCACCTGCAGCGCTCGGGTCCCAGGAGGGTCTGGGCTGGCGGGGGCCACACCGTGCAGCCCAGCGCCCACGCTGGGCACCGCTCCTGCCGCACGGGACGGCCCAATTAAGTCATTTACAGCGAGGACCTGGAGATGGCAGCAACATATAATCACAAACATAAGCAGGTTTTACATGGCAATTATATATTCTATTTTTTATCAGTGCAACACAGACAGAAGATTATTTTATGCTTGATATCATTCTAATTTTTGATCCATTTTTTGCCTAACTTGAAAAGGATTAAGATTGGGCTCCTGGTAATAATTTTGGATTCACGAACTTCCTAAGTACTACCCAGCATTGCAGCAAACTGATTATTACCTACTTGAGCGGCTTGCTAGCACCATTTCTGTGGGCTAGCAGCTGAGTGCACGAAACCAGATGGTTTGAGTGACCAAGCAGAAAGGCCATTTTTTAAAAAGGCTCTTCTAAACTAAAACATGTGATTCCTTTAAAGACTATCTGATAAAACAGACTCAAGCAGATAGGCAAGGAGAAGGGAAACGCCATGCGTGGCTTTGATCATTTTCAAAAGGAATTGGCCCATGCGATTTTCCAGAAGATGAAGGCACCAGGTGAAGCTATTCCGCAGCCCAAGACCTCTCCCAGGTGGAGCCAACATCTGCTCCTTGTTTCCCCATTCAGGGAGCACTTGCCCAGCCTCCACGGTGCCTCAGTACTCAGGTTGTATGAAGGAGCTGGCGACAGATGGACACGGCCACGAGAGGCTGCAAGAGCAGGGCCGGGCTGGCCGGTAACTGGGGTGCCAGACCCCCAGCGCTCTCCTCGCCCAGCGCCGCCCCGTCCGCGGGGTTATTCACAGCAGGGGAACCTGTCGGCCATGCAGCAGGCTCCTCGTGAGGACTCGAGGATGCTCTTGGGAAAGGCAGGAGCCCCGAGGCCTTGGAGGGCTCGGCTGGCGCTGGGGCTGCCCCTCGCCCCGGGACCGCAGCATTAAGGGCACATTAAGCACAGAGGAGCAGGCAGCCCTGCAGAGACACCCATTCCCCGGGCAGGGTGCTTGGGCTAGCAGGTGGCTGTGAATGGTTCCGAACACCCCACTCCTTCCCCTCCTCATATGGCACTCATTCACACACAGCTAATGATTCATTGACTTCCCCAGTGTCCATAGAAACCAGCATGAGACTTTCAGAAACGGCTCCCGGGTGCAGCGGCTGCTCCCTGGTACTCCCAGCAGAGCAGGGGCCCCTTCCAGCACCCCATCCCCACTGTGGGCAGCCAGGAATTCCATCCCAGGCGAGCAGGACAGGCAGGAGGGCCCCAGCTGCACCCATGCCAGGGGCAGCATCGCTCATAACCAGCTCCCCAGTACCAGAAGTGAGCAATGCTGTGCTGCCCATTCAGTGCCAGCAGGGAATGGGCACTGGGAAAGCAAGCTCACGGCTGGCGATCAAAGATTAACCGGCTATCTAGGAATAATTCCTTCTCCACATGAATTAGTAAATTGTAGGTAATTATCGTGGACAGAACTGGGCAGGTTCATTTTACTAGGTCAAAGAATAGTCTAGAATAATTAGATCATCTCTAGAGCCAGGAACAAGGCTGGAATTAGAGCCAAAAAGGCCATTTTCCCCTTGCCATTCATCTTGTAACTCATACCTGCCCTGCGGGGCAGATCCGCACCGGTACGTGCATTTATTGACTTCACCATTTGACTGACGGACTAAACTCCACTTTCCAAGGGCCGAGGCTGCAGCCAGGCTGCATTCCCTCCACCAGCATTGCCTCCCTGCTGCAAGGTCCCCACGGGAGCAAGGAGCTCCCGGCTTGGGTCCTGCTGCGTGCAGCTCCTGGGCGAGCGCAGCAACCGCTGCCAAAGGTGGCACGAGGAGGGCAGCCCGAGGGAGCCACAGCGCCCGCACAGGGCACCCGGCTCGCCAAGTCACCATGGGACGGCCTCCACGCTCCAACCGAGACACAACCTCCCTTTGTGGCCTGGCAAGCTGCAAACCCCCTGCCAACTCTCACCTGGATGCTGAGCTCTTACACACAGCACCAGGGGAGAAGCCCTTGCAGCAGGGCACAGCTGAGGCCACATTCCACACAAGTCCCTCAGAGGCAGAAGGGGGTGATTGGGTCCACAGCATCCTTCCCCCTCCCCAGGGACTACACTGCTTTAGAGCAGCCTCTCTGACAGCTTTGCATGAGCAGGGCCACATGCTGGTCACACACACACCTGAGGCTGCCTAAGGGAATCCACCCCTACCTCTCCTGGGAACTGGTGCTCTGGGCAGAATAGCAGGGCTTGGGTGACTCCTTGGCACATTCCTTGCTCTGGGTAACACCTGACAGCGGGATGCAGCTTCACCTTTCCTAATGCTCCATACCTACTGGAAAAAGGATGCAGCACCATTAAAAAAAATAGAAGCATGAAAGATTATTTACATTTCAAGAATAGCTAAGGTCTTTAAAGAAACTTCCATCATCCTTTAAAGGCTCTTAGTCAAATGGTGTTCATTATTAATGCCTGTTGGCTTTATTTAGCCTATGACTACAATTATATATTTATGAGGTAATCAGCAATTGGAAATTTCCCTGTAATGGTAACTGGAGCTTGGCATCCAAATAAAATGAACACCATTAAGAAAGTATTGCGGTCATTGGGGTGGATCAAGTGTGCTAATAGCCCAACTAACAGCAATTAAGTCAATTAACCATTCAGACATATGCTGCTCAATTTCCCTGCTTAAACAGCCCGGTGCATCTGCGAAATTTGTGCAACTTATTTATGGTGTAAACGGCTGCTAGTCATTATTAACCAGGGGAAACAGTGAAAATAAGGGAGGCTTGTAAAAAATTAACTACTGCAGCAAAGAGATCTGCTAATTGGCAGTTCCCCTCCTCATGGGGGTAGGTTTCATTTTGCAGCATATTTGTTTATTGTCTTTTGAAGATCATGGTGCATTTTATGGAGCGATATGCCCCCAAAAACAATATGTAAGAGCTGCAAGCACCGAGGCTTCCCAGTGGCGCAGGCCAACACGGCCCAGCTGAGCAACAGGCTGCCTCGTCCCTCGGCCACACAGAGCCGTGTCCGGAGGACACAGAGGCGCATGGGCAGGCAGGGACACACGGGCACACAGAGCAGACAGGGATGAGGACACAGCTGGCAGGGGTCACCATGAACCACCCACGGGAAGCAGGCGCAGCCCCATGCCCTGCTCCCCCAGAGCCTTCCCGGGGACACAGCCCCAGGGCTCCCCCGGTGCAGCCAGAGCGTGGACGGGCAGACACCTCAGCGCTGCCTTGCCGGGCACAGGGACCACCAGTGTACGGGAGGTGACTCGGCTCCAGTGTCACTCACCAAACAACTAATCGTGCAGTTAACACCTGGCTTTGCGAGGCTGAAGCCTCCATAAAACCCTGGGCTTGCCCATAAATAAAAGGGCTTTTCTGCAGTGCCTTGCGGCAGGCCAGCTGCAAATTCCAGAAAAGGCTGCACTGGAGACAGCATATCAGCAAAAAGCTTCCAGCACCCCCGAGCCTTCCACACAGGCACCGAGAGCGGGAGACTTGTTGAAATAGAGCTTCTCTTTTACAGATTCAGTTTGTTGCCATCTGTCCAAATGAGGATGTTCCAAAGTTTTGTTAAGTGCCTGTTTTAATGAACCCCATTAAAGTTAACCTAGCCATATAACACACAGGAGCAATCTACCATAAATATAGGTAAATAGAGATTGTAAAGATAAATAACAATACTGGTGTGTGAGAAGTGATAATGTACTCTATTTACTGCAGGCCCATAAAAGGCCAGTAAAAGATACTGCACCTTTAATGACTTACTTTCTCCCTGGCAGCCAGCACTCACGGTTAGCAAGCTAAGGATGTAGTGACACAAAAAGCTTACAGATAATTAAATATTGATTTTTGTTTTCTAATCCTATATAAAAATTGTGCTGGGTCTCCCAATGGTAGTTTCATCTCACTAGGACACAGGGAGGGTTGTTAACCCTGGGCGGTTTCAGGCTGCAGTGGCGCAAACAAGCAGCACGAGGCTGGACGTGGCCGCGGGCGCCCGGCTGGCCCGGGCAGGGTGGCAGTGCCAGCCTGGGGCAGCCGCAGGGCTCCCGCTCCCGGAGCATCTCCTAGAGGCCCCCAGGGGCTCATGTTCTCCCACCCTTCTCGTGGCTGCAGAATGGCCCCTCGGTTGCGCCAGCCTTTGGTCAACCTCCTGTCGGCTGAAAGCCACTGGCAGGGCTACAGCAGGGCTGCGATTCCCAACCGCCCTCCAAGGGCATTGGTGGGTGGGATGCAATTCCTACATGAGACCCCTCACATGGCCACACAGCCTGGCTGGAGTGCCCGCTCAACCCACCTGACCACTGCTCTCCTGGGATGCTACTCCTACTCCTCCCCTACATCCACCACATCCTCCAGATGCAGTTCTCTTGAAAAGGGTGATATTTTCATTCATGAAAAGGAAAACCTCAATTTCTTCCCATGAAGTCCATTTTTTCCCCCCAATAGGCAGTTGTTCTTTGCAAGGTGGACGCAGCAGGAGGGACAGACGGCCACCAAGCCAAGGGCCAGGCCCTGGTGTCGGCGCAGGGAGCCGAGCACAGGCAGCGCTGGTGAGAGCTGCAGGACACTGCAGATCGGTGACATGGGCAAGAGGGGACACGGAGCCACTGCTCCACGTGCCAGCCTGCGTGGGTAGCAAGGGAACGCCACGCGAGAGCATGTGGGCTTGCTGCTCTCCAACGAGAAGAAAGGTATTAAAATAATAACCTCTAAGTCTGCCACGCATGATGCTTTCTATCACTATTGGGAAAGCAATTGCCTCCAGCAAAGATCTATTTCCTAAGTTGCTCATTTACAAACATGCAGTAAGTACTGTGTACACAGTATGAAATGGAATAAACCCCAACATTATACAATAGAGTCACTCATTCACAAAATGAGGCAAGGGGCCTCCTTCCCCAGTTATCTTTTCAAAAGCACCATGCAGCATAACTCACACTGTTTACAGACTTCAGGACGCAAGTAAATCACATTGCTTTACATAATTCCTTTCCTTTGGTAAATTGTGCCTTTTCTGAGAGAAGCAAACACTTATTCCCATCACTTCCCCAGTGCTGTATATAAATGAGGCCATCGCTCTAATGTGCTGGAGGAGTCTGATTGTAGGCAAAACAGCACAACATCTTCCTGAAAAACTGCATGCACCATTTGCTTAGAAACTTCAAGTATTTCACATGCAAAAGGCTGCAGACTCAATACTTTCCCAGCTGGGCATGGACAGGGCCCCAGGTACACCGACCCTTGCTCGAGCAATACAAGGAACCCACGTGTGCCCTAACTTTGTGCTCATCACAACCATTTGAAGCCAGGGAACCGACCCCTGCAATGAAGTCATTTCTGCACCAGCAGAGGCTCCAGTCTCTGTACCTTCCTCCTCTCAGAATAGTCCTGGTAGCTCTGCCTTGCAGAGTCCCATCTTAGCACATTTATAGCCTCTTAAAAGCTTGCTTGTCCAGACACCCTTGAAGGATGGATGGATAGATAGAGCAGCAGCCCCTGCGGGATGCATCTGAACCTGAGCAAATAACCACAAGATCTTCTGTGGTTGTCTGGCTCCTTCTCTGCTCCTCCTCTGGGGGTTCACGACCTCCTCTGCATGCTTTAACGGCTAACCACTAATCTCATAGCGACTTCTGCGTGCACTTCCGTGAAGGAGCCTCTCAGGACCTCGCAGCAAGCCTGGCAAGCCCTCTGCAGCACGGGCTGCTGCTGCTGAGCCCCTCCAGCCCAGGACATTCCCACCTGCCCTCGGAGCGCAGCTCCTCCAGCCACGCTGCCTGCAAGCCCGGCCATGCCATGCAGCTGCAGCCCCATCACCACCTCCCACCTCCATCCTTTCGCTCACACCAGTGTCTCCTGCTCCAGCACCTCCTTGGCAGCCTGCGAGCTGGGTCTTGAGCAGCCAAACTGCACCCGCTCGGTGGGCAGGGGCTGGCCGGTGTGCTCCACGCTGCTGCCCATCGCTCACACAGCCATGGGACACCAGCACCGCAGAGCCCCCACGCCTGCAGCGGGGCCTCCTGCTTCAGCCACACCGACCCACAGACCAGGGGCACAGAGAGGCCGCGCCAGGTCCCTCTGCGGCAGCAGGAATCCCTCGATCCCTTCGGCAAACACAGCCCTTGCAACGCCGGGGCTACAGGCAGCGCTTCCACCGCCCCGAGGCAGCGCTCGCATCGGCGCGGGGTAACCGGCTGCACAAGCGCCAGGGAGACTTTTCAGACGCAGCCACCCGGCAGTAGCTGATTGAGACTCAAAAGAAATTCTTTGAGGGCAGCAAGATGTCAGGCCAAAGCAGGCACAGCAGCAGGTTTGAGACTACAGACGCCTTAGTCAGAGCTGATGAATGCTGGCTTGTCAAGTCTTCCCATTTCAGTCCCTGGATTGCCTTTAAAGTTTGCCAAGTCACTTTTCAGCATTTGTGTGGGCAGAAGGAGACGTGCAATTAAGCTGCAATTGCTGCACCAAAGCCGTATACTTTCAAGTTTGTTATTTCCTCAAAAATGACAAAACTCTGATAACCAAGACAAGTAACAGGATGGGAGTGCCTGCTGCAGAGCCGCGCTCGGCACAGGGATGCGTTGTCCAAAGCCTGGCTCTTCCCACTGAAGAATGAAGACAGCAACTTCAAAAGTTACATTAGCATTTGGGAAGCAGCCTGGAGAACCAAGAGGCACAATCAAAGCCATTTTCCAGCGAGGGTGACTCACAAGCAGCACGTCCACGTGCAGCAGGCGTCTCTGCAGGCAGGGACACTGAGCCCATGCAGCAGGCGGGCAGCGAGGTACATGGTGCAGCTGCAGCCATGCCCAGCTCTGCAGGGCCCTGGCACCAAGGGTGCCCCATGGCCTGGGATCACACACCAGAGTGCCGACTGCTCCAGGGTGAAACCATGCAGCTCCCGCAGCGTGCAGAGCACCCGCAGCACAAAGGCCACAGCCAGGCCAGGGACAGGCTCGTGTGTTCTGAAGATTAAACCCAGGGCTGAAGGACGGGCCTAAGGAAGGGCCAGCCTCTGCAGCCGACCTAGCAGCTTGTTCTGGCACTGCAGAGGCAGACGGTGCTGCTCAGGGCAGCCCCCCGTCCCCTCCACCCATGGTCCATGGCACTGCCATGCAGCCTGCCCATTCACCTGAACCTTCCAATGGATGCACATGGCCCACATGCCCCGTCTTCCCCGATACCTTTTTCCATCCTGGATTTCCCATTACTTGCCATCAAAGAGGGGACAAGACAAGCCCAGACATGAGATGCTTGGTTTGGATGATGGGAAGAGCCCCTCATTCAGCCCGCAGCACCAACGGGGGCTGCTTCAGCACCCTCTGAGCAGGGCCTCCCTGGACAGCCCCAGCAGCCCGAGCACCAAAGCAATAGTTCTTCTCCAAACAGGTATTTCTGAGGATACCATTTGCCACTGGGCTTCCTTTCAGTGACTGCACATGTATCCATGCAGCACCACATCCTGAGAAGCCATCAAGTATCCCAAATGCAGAAGGAATCAATTTGGAACCAGTTGGCTGCTAAACAGAATTAATTTCACTCTTAAGTGCCTCACTGAAACAAGAATATACCCCAGTAAGTGTTCCAGGTCTGGAAACAGTTCCATGAAGAGAGCACTCTAAAAATTCATCCAGCATATCGTGATAATCTCCTCTAAGTAACTAAGCAACAGGGGACAAGAGTCATTCATTTGGTACAAAGCTTTTTGGTTACATACTGCTTTTTAACAAACAGATAAGCAACATTCTTTTCAATTTAATGCCCAGGATGATTTCATAGCAACTCATCGTGCCGTCCAGTTTTAGAGCAGGGACAAACTTCTTTCCAAAGGGAACATTTATCCTAAGTACGTGACTTAATTGAAAAATCATTTTCTGTCCTATTTTGCTGACCGCAGAAAAGCAGTACTTGAATACAAGCTGCTCTCCTGCCAGCTCAGCTTCTCCTGCTGCTGCAAACAACTACCAAATAATCAATTAACTAAATAACCCCTTGGTAGGGCGTCACAATCGAAAGAGAAAGCAAACCTTAGTTTTCAGCAGTGAAGTCTAGGTGTGATTTACCGATGCTGTGATGGCTCCCAGGGCAGAACTCGCTCTGGGGTCCCGGGGAAGCGTGAGCCCGTGGCTGCAGTGAGACGCTTGGTCCCAGAGCGGTGCCGGGCACGGGCTGGTCCCCGAGGCGCAGGCGGCCCCGGCACCTCCTGCGGCTGCCAGGGCCTTGCAGGGGGGCAGCAATGTCCCAGGGCTGCTCCAGGACACAGCCTCAACGGGAAGAAACCAGCTTATAGGCTACACAGAGGCCAGCAAGGATCAGTGACAGTGACATTTAGCAGCACAACTGGTCTTTGTGTTAAGGGAAAGCAGGATCTAATTAGACAAAGCCTGAAATTGCATTTGAAGAGTTAAGTGCATTTGCTCACAGCTTTTGGAACAGTTTGTGCAAGCTGCCAGTCAAGGCTGCCCATAGTGGAGATGGGGCAGGAGGCAGCAGTTTGAAACCCAGGGGCCTCTGCCAGCCCTGGTGCGGAGCCCTCCAGGCTCTCCATGTGCTGCCACCACAGGAGCCCCAGCCCTGGGTTTGCCAGCGCAGGGCAGCGGGAGCAGCCAGGGGCTCCCGCCACCGCGGTGGCTCCTGCCACACACCAGCTGCTCCCCAGGCACCCGCAGCCTTCGTTCCTGCCGCCGGCTCCTGCTCAAGCAGGGCCAGGCCCTCGGCTTCCCATGCAGAGCCTGGTGGTCCTCAAAGCACCTGGGAGGAAAGGGGAGCTGCCATCCACCTCCAAGGGATACCAGGAACACCCCTACTTGCTCCCAGCTCAGCACTGCTCTGAAACTGCCTGCCTTTACAACCTTCAAAATAGGCTACAAGGCATGATTATTATTTTAAATATTAATAGAGTACTAAGTGCAAGTCACAGAAGTGCTATGTAAATAAACAGAGCCAAACTTGTTTTGTGCTGTGGTTAACTAGACCAGAACAACTATAACCACACTGTTTGTTTATGCCTGTTTTAAGACCGCCCTAATTCAGAATGGAGAACTTAGAAACCACAGATTTACATTGGCTTTAAGTAATGTGAAACAAAGCTTGGAAGAGAGATAGCATCATTGTGAACATTTAACAAAGAAATATACTTTGACACTGACTGAATTTGTGCCACATTCCAAGCCCCAATTCCTGATCCATCTTCTTACAACAGCAGTTTTACCCAAAGCAGTAAGCTCTTTCCCCACTCCCAGCCTGCTACAGCTATTAGAAATGCAACCGGTCAAGGGCTTGGCCAGCAAGCCAGAGAATTGCACTGCTTAGAAATGTTAGCCTAGAATTTGGGCACTTGTAGGTACACATAGATTCAATGACTTCTTGTCACTACTGTTGGTCAAATTTTAAAATCAAAGCAATTTCTTTGGAAAATGCCATTTTATCAGCACAAACTTTCCATGGGAACATGTGATTCTGATAAAGTTTAATTTCAAAGGAAATTGAAACAAAGTATTTCAATAATGCAGCAATGTTCTTAACATTTTCCAAATGTCACATTTTGGTATTTCACTTAAATAGTACACATTTAAAAAGCAGAGATGTTAAGAGGATTAAGGGGAGCTTTGCTGCCCGGCCCGTGCCCGCGGGCAGCCCCTGGGCTCACCCAGACCCACGCACCCCGTTGGCAGGAGGGGCGGCTCGTGCTGCCCGCAGCACCCGCGGCCAGGGCAGGCAGAGCCCAGCCAGGGGCGCTCCTTGTCCCCTGCAAACTGACACAGTTTGCATCGGATGCAGGGCTGATGCCATCGCCAGGGTATCTGATTTCCTGGCACCCTTTCACCCACGTGCTGGTAGAAGTGAATAATGTAAAAGCAGAGAACAAGACAGTACAGGCTTTGCTTTGCTCTCTGGTGAAAAGGATATTTAGGATCTTGGAGTATTTTACCTAAAAGGTTTTAAGAAGTATCAAAGGTGACATGGAATACCGAGACATTTTCCTCTGCAACAGCCTGGAGAAGGGAACAGGGCATTGAAATTTAAATAGAACTTCAGAGGAAAGGGAAGGGAGGTAGCAGGACTTTGCAGCTAACTAAGTCACAGCTTGCAGCAGCACTGCAGACAACAACAAGTTTTTTTTTTTGTTTTTTTTTTTTGTTTTGTTTTTTAATTTCAAGCAGCAACACCTTTTCCCAGAGGGACATGGGGAACAAAACACTTCCTAGCGGCTTGGCCAGCGGCACCCGTGCAGAGAGCACAGGGCATGCGCGCAGGCCCCTCGCCCCATGGGCAGGTGCTCCCAGTGCTCCGCTGGGCGCAAGAAGCACTTCTGGGTTCTCAAGGCCGCTAACTCATCACGAAAACGATCCTTACGTGTTCCTTCCACAACCACAAGAGCTCACGCACCACCTCTGTCCTCGCACGGCCCCCACTCCCTTCCCACCCGGGAGCACCAGGCCCGTCTCAGCTGCAGAACCAGGACACTGATGCAAAGGCCGGATGCCCCAGGGCGCTGGGCTCAATCCCGGCCCCGGGCAGCATTAACACCAGCTCTTAATTGCTCGTAGGGGCACCGAGGCACAAAGACGCCGCTGCCGCCCTTCCCACGCGCGGCTCCGGCCCACTCCCCGCCGCTCCCCGGTACCTGCCGTGTCCGCGCGGCGCCGCTGCCGCCACCCCCGCGCCGCGTGTCCGTGTCGTGTCGCGGCGCTGCCGCCACCGCCGGCCCTCGTGTCCGTGTCGCGCGCGCCACGTGCCGCCTCGCGCGGGGCGCAACCGCGGCCTTTTGAACGGCCTCGCGCACCTCTGATTGGTTGGCGCGTGGCGCGTCGCCTCCTCTCATTGGCCGGCGTCTTGGCGCGCGGCGGTTTGCGGCCGGCCGTTACGGGGCGTGGCCCGAGCAGGGGGGACGTGACGGGAGGAGCGTCCCGAATGGCCGCCATTGATGGGGAAAAGCCAGGAGTAAACGAGGAAGAGAAAGGCGGTTTGGACAACAAAAGAATTCACTTGAGAACTGGCAAAATACTCTGTTCTCACTTCCATAGGTAGAAAGTAGGAGCAAACAAAGTCAATTTGAGGATGGGAATCCAGCAGCCCCCTCCAATAGGGAGGTTTAACCTTCAACCTTACTAAAATGTTTGGCGGGGGGATGTTATTCCAAAGCAAAAACTTATTAACATAGAAATGTTCATGCAAAAAGAGCCTCAATTTGTTACGTTCCTGACAGGTAAAAAATGAATTGCAAAACTGGCAGCCAAGTGTGTGTTGAAGAGCCACCTTACCGAGAATTCGAGGGAACACAAAATAACGGGTTGTGCACGTGCTGGCTCGTCCTGGTGTTCGGAGCTGTGAATAACGCATCCTCCGGGTCGCAGCACACACCGAAGCAGAAACTACAAGGAATTGTTGACCGTTTTCAAAATTGCCAAGTTCTAAAGCTCTGTTTTCAAGATGAACGCAATAATTTATTCAAAAACTTACCATTTCATTTTTAACAGTATTTTCAGATTAGGAGGGAGGGTTAGTTGAATGGATTTTGAAAACAGCTCAAGCGAATGGCAGCAAATGGCAAGGACAGGCCCAGCCTGGCACGGCCAGCACCCTCCTATCACCAAAGAGCCGCCGATTTTTCTACAGAAAGTGGAAATGTGAAGCCCCGCCGCAACTCCACTCGGTGCAGAAAAGATCTTCGTAACGCAGCCCTAATTCTGGGAATTGTCCTCTCATTTCTTCCACTGTTCTATTGGTGTCTTTTGATTACAAGCCCGCTTTGAAGAGACACTAATTGTAGCCTGCACACAATGCTTGTAATTATGCCTATTACATTTTGATTCATTTCCATATGTCAACACTACTACAAGGGGGATGTGTGTGGGGGGGAGAGTACAGTTTTTATAATCGGTTATTGTCTGCAAAAAAAATCTGCACGGAGTGTGAGTGAAGTGTTCTTTGTTGAAATTGAAAATAAGATTATAAATAAAAGTCTTCCTCTGACATCCAGAAAATGGACACTTTAAAATAAATTGCCACTGTTGATCAAGAAGATTGCTAGCTACCTTTTACATTAATGAGGCAAATACTCTTCAAGTCCCTAATAGCAATATGTTTGAGTATGTCATTTCAATAGCTTCTTTCTTAATAAAGCTTGACCCTAATATTCCCTTTGCTGTCAAAGGCATTGTCCTGCCAGACGTAGCTGTGATTTTTAGCTGCTAATCAAAAAAGAAAAAGGGAAGCGGGGAGAGCCACGACAAGCCAAGAGCTGCCGAGGACGAGCGAGGACAAGGCAGGTCCCAGGGATGGGACCCGGACGGCTCGCAATGTGCCGCACTCGGGAGCCAGGGCATTCCCGAGCGTCAAAGGGAAATATAAGTCCTAGCAAGGCCAGAGCAGGTGGAGGAAGACCCTGGAAAATGGTCTTCCCTTCCGAGCATCCCGCTTCCCCGTCCTGAGCATCTCGCTGCTCCGAGCATCCCGCTTCCCCACACCAACATCCTGCTTCCCACTCCCTCCTCCTCTCCCTCCTCGGAGCAGGAAACGCCTGTTTGCCTCTTCCCCCTCCAGGTAATTCCACCGACTAATTATAGCACTCGCAGAAGTATGAGAGCAGCTTATTCTTTAGCAATCAATCAATACAAGTTAAAAGGGCATCCTGTTTGTTTCTGTAACAATGCTCTTTAGAAAATTGGGTCCTTTTACATTTCCTGGCTGATACACCATCACTCATACGTTGCATCAGTCACATCATGTTACATTTCAAAGCATAATATAACATGATTTGACTGGTGCATCAGGCAGGAGATTTACAGAGAGGGGCATACCACAAGATATTATATCCACTTTTTTATCTGAGTTTGAATATAAAAGCAGTTGAGTTTTTGTACCACGCGCCGTGGCAGGATGACTTTTTGCCTTTCAAAATAAACACACCACATCACGTTCTTTTCCACATTCCCCCGATCCAAACAGCGAAGGTTCTCGGGGTTCCCGAGCCCTGCACTCCATCAGAATTCCCATCCCGCCGCCGCATATTCCGATGTGCCGCTCCCGGCGTGGCCACCCCAAGCCAAGCTTGGCCACCCCCAGCACCAAGCTGCTGCTGCTGCGTTTTGCCATACGAATAAATTCAGCATCTTTCAGGTTTTTAAGACACTGCTATTTTACTGAGATGAAATTTGAAACTTGAAACTGACACAAAATCTACATTTTCTTGGAAATAAGCAAAAAAAAAAAAAAAAAAAACCACTTGGATTGGTTACAGCCAAAATTATGAGATAACTTCAAACCATAAGGGGTACAAACTGTTTGATTCCTGGCGTTTCCCGGCTCGCGCGGGGCCTTCGCGCAGCCCTGGACCTGCGGGGCCGGCGCGCTCTCGGGATGCACAGGGAAAGCTCCCGGGAACGGCAGGTCCCACACGCTGCAGCCCCACGCGCGGGTGCTGCGCAGAGCTGCGGGGCTCTCGGGTCCTCCCTCATTAACCGGGGCTGGGAAGGCGGCTCAGGAGCTTCCCGCCTCGCAGGGTAACCCGGACCGCGCACACTGGCTGCTGAAGAGGTTTTGAGGAGAAAACGTTGTGACTTTTTCCTGCAGAATACACTGAACGATCTGTACATTTTAAAAAGAAATGATCGGGACATTCTTTATTTATTCTGATAAGTTATCGCCAGTGTCAGCGAGATGAACATTTAGGCAGAACAGCTCCCCTGCCCACACACTGTGTTTGCTTTTTAAAAATATTGCATATAGCTCAGCGGCTTTAAATAAATAAATAGCTAATGAGTCACACCAATAGGAATTTAATGTCAAGACGGAGGAAGTGCCTTGCCTGAGTGCCTCGCCTGGAAAGTTTATTAGTGTTTATTAACTGCCTCAGTGCTGCTCCCACAGCCAGCGCGCTCGGCGAGCAAGAGGCGCCCGCTGTGCATCCTGCATCCCGCATCCCGCATGCTGCATCCCGCGTCCTGCATCCCGCATCCCACACGCGGGGCATCAGCAGCACAAGGGTTAGCTAGGAGTGGCCTAAGAGCACCTGGCATGGCAAGGGCTCACACACTGCCTCCACCGGCCTGTAAAACCATAAGGAAGTGCCAGGGAAGCCTGGGGAGCACCGGGACGCGGCGGGGGCACCGGGAACAGAGGCTGCATTTTGCTGCGGCTGGGCGGGCTCCGCGGTGCACACAGAGCCGGGCAGGGAGCGAAGGGGCGGCTCTGGGGTTTGTTTGTGCAGCTGCCTGGTGGCTTGGAGGCAAGCGGGGATCGAGTGTCCTGCGGGACGGGACGGGACGGGACGGGATGGGACGGGGCGGCGCAGGACACTGCCCAGCCCCATGGCAGCCCTGGCACAGGCGCTCCGGCAGCCTGCGCGCAGGGCAGAGCCCGTCCCTGACCCACAGGGACTTGGAAGGAAATTCCACTTCAGTTGGTGCTCCAGGGAGCGAGCGTGTGCTGGAGGGTGGCAGCATCCCCCTCCCTCCTCCATTCATCCAAAAAAATCCCAAATAAACAGTTCTTTTTGGTCAAAGCCGTCCTGAAGCACAATTTCCATCGCTGCGGTGCTGGGCACAGGCCGGGCCCGCGCAGGGCGAGCCGGGGCGCGGGCAGCGCGGGCACCCCGGCCGAGTGGCACCCGCTGCTCAGCGCGGCAGCGGGGATGGAAAAACCATCACACGCACGGCACAGATGGAAAGAGTTTACAGCCCTCCTCACTTCCTTATCCTGGTGGTGTAAATTATACAGACAGATGTACAATCTGGGAAGTTGTCCAGATTTTCTTCTTTTTTTTTTTTTTTTAATTATTTTTTTAGGGAAGGGGGATGCTAGAACAGCAGCCGCTCTGCCGTGCGCGGCGCTTGGCGCTCGGCGGCGGCTGGGAGGAGAGGCCGGCACGGGGCGGCGCTGGGTGCCCCCGGACGGCCGCGGGGCCGCGGTGCCCGCGCGGGCAGCGTCACCGGGACCCGCTCCTGGGGGCTCCATCCCACCACCAGCACCGCTTGGGCAGTCACTGGGTGGCCGGGAAGGAGCGGGACGGGGCGGATGACGCCGTGTTTGCAGCGCTCCCCTTTCTCCAGCGTCCCCAAGCAGCATCGCGTGTGTGCAGAGGGCTCAGCGCGCCGCGCCGGCTGCTTCCAAACAAGGATCAAGTCAATTTTCCAAAGCATATTCTCCCCCGTCAAACACTGCTCTCGCCTTGGAGACGGTCCACGGCTTTGACACTCCTGCGGGTTTTCTACCCACATCCCAGTGCCAAAGATTCCTTGGCTCTGGCGTGGGGCTGTGCTCGGCTCCTGCTGGAGCGGGGCGATGCTGGCAGCTCGGGGCAGCCTGGGGGGCCGGCTGCTGCGAGCGGGGCGGCCGCGCGCCCGGCGCCGTGCTGCTCCCGCGGTGCCGGCACGAGGACGGACGCGGCACCGCGGAGCCCCCTGCTCCCCCCTGCAGCCACTGCCGGCCGCTGGGACGCTTCATGAGCAGGATCCAGCCGCCTCCTCCTCTCCTCCTTCCAGGGGCACTCCGGGTGCTCCACGGCTCGAGCAGCCCAGCTGCTCCCGCTCACGGGTCCCTCCACGCCGGCTCTTCCCCAGGCTCCAGTTGCTCCAGGGCTGCCGGGGATGGCGGCTCTGCAGCAGGGAGGGCAGCGACGCTCCCATCTCCCCAGTCCCCACACCCCCAGCACGCTCCGAGATCCCACGGGAGCAGGTTCACGGCCACCCGCCCCTGCTCCGGCCATGCATCCCAGTGTTTGCACACAAGTCAGCATGATTAAACCCCATCAGCATGATTAAACCTTCGTAAATCATGAGCTATAAATCCGAGTTTTACTGCGGCAATCTAGCACAAGTTCACTTCTATTCCATATCTCCCGAGTGCCTTTCTGTCTGCCGCTCCCTTGCCCGTCCCAGCTGGCACAGAGCAGCCCCGGGTGTGCTCTGACCAGAGGGACAGGGCGCCGGGTTCCATGCAAACTTCGGGAGCTCTTTATGGAATAAGAAATGCTCAAAATGTTCATTTTGACTCCTACGTTCAGCCTCCCGCTGGAGGCAGCGGTGCCGAGGGCTCCCCACGCCGCCGAGTGGGGTCTGTCCCCCCGCGGCACTTGCAGCCTCTGCTCCGCGGTGCTCGCAGCGATGCCATCACACACACACAGACCCGAGCTGCGAGGAAATCAGAAATCGCATTTCAAAACTTCTTAGAAAACATGTGTTTTTCTAACTGGCATTTTTCCTGGAAAATATTCTGATCCCACTGAAAGCATATACTTCATCTGAAAAATTCTGACCAGCTTCAGGGAAAAATAAATAATAAATAGCAAATAACTGGAATGCTGGAGCCTTTTCCAGTCGTGGAAGTGTTTGGGCGATGAGCAGCTCCGCAAGGCAGGACGGATACGTGTTTACAGACTCTGGTGGCTGGATTTGTATTGATTTCCGTTGCTAACTTTCCCTCCAATTGCACAATTTAGGAAAATGGAGGAACAAGCCGTTCTACTGCATAAATTACTAACAGAAAAAAAAGAAAAAAGAGTCTTGAATCTTGTGCGCTGCTGGATTGTGCAACTCTCTCACCCAGTTCTTTGGCCTCTCTCATGCAGTGAGGACTTAGCGGCGGTCGTGGTGCCGACGTGACCGGTGCCGCGTGCGGAGCTGGCCTTGGTGCAGCTGCCCCCCCAGCGAAAGCGGCACCAGCAGCGACAACCAGAGCAGCCAGCGGAGTGAATATTTAAGTGGAAATGATTCCCTGCACCCTCGTTTTCAGTGCAGGTTCCTCGGAAGGGAGGCTCGGGGCGGCTGCTGCCGCTGGGCACTCTGGCTGTCGCAGCCCTTCCCAGGCGCTCTGCCCGGGACATCGCCAGACAAGGGCTGGCGCTACCGGCACGAGCAGGCGCGTCGAGCCTGTGCCAGGGGCTCCAGGGTGCCACGTCTGGGGTCCCGGGGTCCCACCACGGGCTGCTTGGTTCAGTGTGTCGGGAAGGGCTCGGTGCTCAACACTTGCTCCGAGGCTCCCCGTGGGCTGTGCACATCTCCGATCACTCCATGGGATCCCCATGAGCTCTGTGCGTCTCTGCTCACTCTGTGGGCTTGCAGTGCGTGCCTCCACTCGCTCCATGGGCTCATTACGAGCTCTGGGCACCTCCACTCACCCTATGGACTCGCCACGAGCCCCGGGCACCTCCACTCGCTCCGAGGACACAGGGGCTGGGAGGCCAATCCTGGCAGGGCAGGAACCGGCCCCTGGAGCCCTTGGAGCAGCTCGCAGGACACGCAGTTCTGAGCCGAACCAGCCTCCGACACCAGAGCAAACACGTGGCTCAGCAGCAAGGCATGAAACGCGAGGCATCCGTGTGCTTTGCACTCTAAACAGGAACTGCCCTGCCACCTCAAACTCCATACCAAATCACAAGCAACAGAGCAGAAAACCAAATTATTCTCAGCTGTTACACTGCTTAATTTAATATTTCCAATGAGCTCCTTTTCCTTCTCCTCAAGAATGAAATGCATATTTGTGCTGTGTCACAAAACATTAGATTTTGTCAAGGCAATTCATTTTTCAATGGTAATTTGTAAGTGCACACCGTACCACACACGGTCTGGGGAATTTTATGGCTTCTTTCAGAGGCAAGGAAAATAAGAAGCACTCAAACTAGTGATGAGAGCCTGGAAAAAAGTGAGCAGAGGTAACAGCAACAGACAGAAGGTCCGCGTGGCAGCCCCGCAGCACCGGGAGCGGAGCGCGCTCGCCTTGCCGACCAGCACACAGGGCTTGAGGCGCTTCACGCCATAACGAGCATTCAACAGGCCGCCTCTTATTTATTTTATTATTAAGCTGATGAGGTTATTTAGTCTGTTTTACACCCCATTAAGTTGTGTATTTGAGATTTTGCAGGGAATGGAGGTTTGCAGAGCAGGGCCCGGGGACACGGCGTGTCGCAGCCCCGCGCGCAGCAGCTCTCGGTGCCGGTGGGCACGGCGCTCGCGGCAGGAGCCCGCGGGCCGGCTCCGGCCTTGCCCTTTCCTCCCCGCTCCAGGGAGCCTCTCCCTGCGTCTCGTGCAGGCCCCAGGCAGCAAGGCCGGGGCAGGACGGCGCATGCGCAGGACAGAGCTTGCTAAATTCACCCAAGACAGGGTGATACTGTAATTAAACCTGTGATCTGAGGTGTGAATTATATCACCAACCGGGCCAGCAGGAGCCTTGATCTGCTGTTTGTCGTGCCGTACTTACAGGCAACCAATTAATTAGACTCCAGCTTTGGGGATTTCCCTGTGGCGGGAGCGGGGCGGAATTCCCACCGCCACACGTGGAGCTTCCCTTCCACTCCGGCTTTGCTTCTGCTCCTCTCTCTGCAGCAGCCACTCGGGAAGGAGCCTTCCCAGACCAGGCTGTCTGGATCCATTCTGGAGGACTCCTTTGCCTTTAGGGTGGCCACCTGACAAAGTCCCCTGGCTCTCTCCTTTCTCACCAGGACACTCGCAGCTTCCGAGATTTCTTCTTGAGCTTTGCCCGGAGTCTTATATTTGGCTACAGCACCATAGCAGGTATTTTTTAGTTTTTTGCCTTGTGTCTTTGGACAAACAGATTAGTTCAATAAATGCCATTTTCATGAGAACACAGGTGGATTCCCTGTTCACGTCTTGCGAGCTTTACACAGGGAGAGTGGTCGCTGCGTCATGGAGGTGCCTCTGAAAGGTGAAGCATCATGAAAAGCAAGCACCAGCCGACACACAGGTGTAGGGGGGACGTGTTCAAGGTCACTCACGCATTTTCCAAAAATTCTACCTTCCCGCTACCTTTTCCTCCCCGCTCCATTAGTGCGAGCGCATTGAAGGCCCGGGCCGCCCCGCAGAGCCGGCCGTGCGGCAGCGACGCTCGCCCCGCTCCCGCCTCATCCTTGAGCCCTCCTCGGAGTGCTGCCGGGGCAGCGGGTGGCAGCCACGCGGCTGTCTCACACTGGCACGCTGCACGTTCCCCAGCACGTCAAGCCCGGAGCGGTGCCGCGAAGGGGCTCTTGCTGCCGCAAGGAGCGCGGCCCCCTCGCAGGAGCGGGGCGGGAGGCTGCCCTTGGTTCTTGCTTAGCCGGATTTGTTCAGCAGCCCGTGTTCTGGCTCTTTCGGTCGGTTTTCTGGCCACCGAAGGTCACACCGGGTGATCACTGGGAGCTGCAGCCCGCGCGGCGGGAAGGCACCGCAACCCCCGGGCTGCGCCGTGTGCCCCGAGCGCCGGCACCACGGAGAGGAGAAACGCCCTCAATTCTCTTTTAAATGCCCGTGGTTGCTGCTAGCAGGAGTATCAGAGCAGCACAAGGCAGCGGCGCGATGAGCAATACGTATTTGCGGTGCACTTCTCTTGTTGCTTACACCTGCCTTTTGGGAACTTGCTGGTTCCCACAGCTTGGGAATTCAGGAGGGACACCAGGAGGGACCCGCACACGGTGACACATGAGGGGAGAGGTGCCCGACATCCCGCTGCTATAACCATCCTCTCCCCAATTCCTTCAGGAGCAGAGCAGCAGCAACACGGAGCACTTGCAGAGAACCCCGCACCAACACCCCGAGAAGAGAGTTTAACAGGAGCTGCCGTTGTGCTGCCCGAGCCAGAGCCCCGCTGCAGTGCCCAGTACCCGAGCACCCATCCTTCTCCCTGCACTCGGTGTAAGAGCATCCAGGCCCAGCAGCATCCCTAAAATCCCGCCTCAGAAAGCCGGGTTTGTCCCGGAGCGGCGTGGGCGCATCCAGGGGACGCAAACGGCACCAGAGCGGCCGAGCACTCCGCTTGCTTCCTCCGGGCTCCATGGGCAAGGAAGAGAATAAGATTTATAGCACATTTTAAGGTTAATCAGGAAAATCTTTCAGGCAACTAAGTGTATAAGCTTCTATTCAAATTGGGTGATTTATAGCAGCGAGGAGAAGTGATTGGAAACAGCACGGGAGCCGCAAGAGGAGACACTTGCTTTGGCTCATTTTCCCAAAATGAAGTTTTGGGGAGAGACAAGCAGCAGGGAGGGAGGGGTCCAACACTGTCCAACTTCTATTCTTGTAACAACTTTTACTATTTCTCATTAAATATACATTGTAATATTTTAAAAACTAGAAGTGAACAATTTTATCTAAAGAGCCTTTTTGCCCCGTTATGTACCAATCCTCTTGGGGTATGATTTTGCAGCCTTGCCAAGCACCCACCTGAGAAAGGCATTCCCAAACAGCCAGCCTCGCTCCAATTAAGAGGAGGCCAACTATCAAAACCTCAACATCCCCTCACAAAATTGACTTTCTGTCCTCCTCCTCCCCACTCCAACACCTCCCTCCTCCAAGTTCAAACACTTGTGGACACAGGCAATGTTCCACATGCAATTAATTAACTTAATGAATTTAGCGACCTACCTGTGGGTAACCATGGCTAAATGCTTCCTTTAATAGATTCTCCTGCTGTCATGTGCGAGGGGCTGAGGGATTAGCAAGGCATCGTGCTCAACATTGCAGCAGCTGCTTGCTGGGGTGCAGGGCACCGGGTCCGTCCTGGTCCTGGTCCTGCTCTGCCGCATGGCAGGGCTCGGAGCTCCTATTGCAGCTCCTGTTGCAATGAGAGGAGCCCCTTTTCTCCCCAGCCCGTGGGCCGGGCGCACGGGGAGCACCCGGGGGGCCCCGGCTCCCGCTGAACCCCAGGCCTCGGAGCAGCCCCAGGCGCCACGAAAGCTGCAGCCCCAAAGCGGCTCCTCGCCCAGCAAACGGGCTCTCCGAGCAGCAGAGGGGACTCCGCTCGTCACTAACGATGTTTATTTGCTTTGCTTAAAAATAGAGAGGTTTCTCTCTGGTTGTGGGCAGGGGGAAAGGTTAATGAATTCCTTCGGAGCAAAGAGATCCTCAGACCTCTCAGTGGAAACAAGGTCAGGAATCAATGCTGGAGGTGGGGCAGGGAGGCCAGGCTGGAAAATAATGAAAAGGGGGAAAAAATACATAAATAAGGAGGCAGGAAAAAAATGATAAGCTAAATGAATGGCAGGGTGATACTTGCTGAGCTCCCCACAAAGAATATTGAATTATTGTCTATAATTTGGGCTATCGAACCTAAATTAGGGCCTCCAGACTGAAAACTGCCGCATTGTGCGTGGGTACACGGAGGGTCAAACGCTCCTTTGGTCTGCTCATTATTTGCTCTGATACTAGGCTGTCATTAGCGGCAGCAGTGCTGAACAAAGCTGCATTACAAAGGCAGTACACATCAATGGTGCTAATTAATTGGATTAATGGAAGGGCAGCACAAATTAGGTCTGGCTTGGATAATTTCAATGAAAACTGAATACCAATCCCCAAAGTCATTGGAATATGGATGAGGCAAATTGAGTTAAAATAGAGGAGACTGCTGCATTCATTAGCCCGCCCACCCTCTGAAGTAGTTGTTTAATATGCAAACTATTAATATGCAAATCAGCACAAATGAAGAAAAAAAAGTGTGATTTTTTTTTTCGTTCTCCCGCTCGCAGGCAGCTGCCTGGCTGCAGGGAGCCTGCAGGAGCCTGCAAACCCACCAAAATCCACCAAATCCACCCAAACCCACATACATCCACCAAACCCACCTAAATCCACCCAAACCCACCCAAACCCGCTCCTCGCAGCTTTGCTGGGCTCAGCCCAGCCAGGCGCCACCGGGGCAGCGGAGCAGGCTGGAAAAATATCCGGGACAAAGAGCGTGTGGCTGCGCAGGGTGTGTTTGGGGAGCCCGGCTGGCGCCCGGTGCCGGCGAGGGCAGCGGGACACGAGTGTCCATCCCGCACAGCCGCCCTGCTCCTGCCACCCCTAACAGCGCCCGGGATTAATGACTCGGCAAAGGGCTAATTCTTAAGAGGGCAGTGTCTTCTGCAGGCTCGTATTGATCTTTGTCAGCTTCCCCTCGAAGGAAAGAAAATATTGGCTTATTTAGCAAAGGCAGCGGCGGCTGCTGGCGAGGCAGCCTCAAGATTCACGGCGCCCGGCGTCCCGCGGAAATTGGATGGGCCGAGGGCAGCTCGGAGCGTGTCGGAATCAGAGCCCTGCGTGTCCGAGAGCCGAGCGAGGCCCGTGGGCCGGGAACGCGGAGCTTGGAGCCCGATAGAGGGGCCGAGGCTGCAGGGCAGAAGCTGCCGAGCAGCCCCCCGGCCCTGCGAGGGGCGCAGCCGCCTCGTGGCCAGAGCACTCCATTCCACTCTGGGCTGTGCTCTAAAATGCAATAAACCAGAGATTTTTAAAAGTATGCAGTTTTGAAAGGATGAGTTTGTGGCTCTGCTGCCAAGCGGTAAATTGCCCCAATTCCAATATCTTCTGTTGTCTGAACAAAAGGGACTGCAAGGAGCTGGTGGTGCCCGCAGTGCCACTGCTGGCTCGGCCTGTGCATATCCCGCTGACCCGGTCCCACGGCTCCGCAGCATCCCAGTGCAGCACCCAGGGCCCGTGCATTCCTGTGCACGATCCCGCTGCAGCGTTCCCAGTGCAGCATCCCCAGTAAGATAGTCCTAGTGCAGCATCTCAGTGCCGCATCCCAGTGCAACATCCTTGTACAGCATCTCCCGTGAGATATTCCTAGTGCTGCATCCCAGTGCAGCATCCCGGGGCACCATCCTTGTACAGCATCCTTGTACAGCATCCTGATGCAGCATTCCCAGTGCAGCATCCCGATGCAGCATTCCCAGTGCAGCATTCCCAACGCAGCATTCCCAGTGCAGCATCCCGGTGGGCACAGCGCGCCCCGCGGAACCCCTGGCACGAGCCCGGGAGCTCTGCAGCCGCCGCCTGCCGCGCACGAGGTGCCAAATCAGATTACAGCGCACAGTTGCCACATTATCCTGTCTCGACTTCACTAACGCTCATTAAGCCTCTAAAATCCTTTTTATGGTGTTTATTACACCTCCAGAGGAGTTTACTGTGTAAATATTATCCCACCATTAAATCCTGCAATGAGGCAGCCGACAACAAGCGGCACTGGTGCCGGCAGCCCCCTGCTCCGGGCCGGAGCAGCTCCCGCCTCCTGCCCCTCTCCCGGCCCCACCTCGGGCAAAGTGGCACAGACGGAAGGAACGCAGAAAGGAGAAGATGGTCTGGGAAAAACAGAAGGCAAAAAAAACGAGGAGGAATCTGGGGATGGGGAGGACGGGAGGACAGGAGACTCCCTGAGGATGCAGTGAAGCTGCCGAGCTCAGAGCTCCAGCAGCTCTTCCCAAGCAAGGAATAACTCCCGGATCAGCCAAGGACCTCCAGGCGGGCACCGGCCCCACTCCTCTTCCCGCGGCTCTGCACGCAAATCCCATGTTTGCTTTGAAGCTGCTGCTCAAGGACCAGTTCTACCAGCAGTGTCTGGAATTTCAGGCACCAAGCAGCCAGGAAGCAGTCTTGGGGCGAGCTGGAATGTTCCTTGGTGCCGAGATGAAGGGGTTTGCTCCGGTATAAGCTCCTGAACCCCTTTCTAGAGCCTTCCCTTCAGAAACACAAATCACTGATAAAAGTCACTTGGAAATGAAAATTTGCGTTTTGAAAATGGTAACATGATCTCTTCTGAGGCTTTGGGAAAAAAATGCTCGTTTCACCTTGTGGGGGCCAAAAAGTCAAGCTGCAAAGCCAGCTGCCCCTGCACAGTGCCCGGCCCAGTGCTCGGCCCGGCGCTCAGCCTGGTGTTTGACCGGCGCTCAGCCCGGCGCACGGCCCGGTGCTCGGCCCGTTATTGAACCCGGTGTTGGATCCGGCGCACTGCCCGGTGCTCGGCCCGTTATTGAACCCGGTGTTTGATCCGGTGCACGGCCTGGTGCTCAGCCCGTTATTGAACCCGGTGTTTGATCCGGTGCACAACCCGGTGCTCAGCCCATTATTGAACCCGGTGTTTGATCCGGAGCACAACCCGGTGCACAGCCCGGTGCACAGCCCGGCGCTCAGCGTCTCGGCCGCCGGGAGCAGTGGCCCCTCGGCCGGCGCTTGGCAAACGGCGCTCGTGCGAGAGCGAAGATGACCAAGTTTGGAAATGTCTCTCCATAATTCTTCCCAGATGTGTTTCCTGCCTCTTTGTCAGCGCCTGCGTCCAGGCGAGAGGACTTCCCAGGCCGGCCGGGGCTCCGCAGCGAAGCTGTCCCTGGAGCGGGAGCCCCGGCCGCCCCGCGGCAGGCGGCTGCAGCAGCACTTTGCCTTCGAAACCTGCCTGCGTTTGCTGCGGAGCCGGCTGGACGGGGAGCGGGGTCAGGTGTCGGTGAAGGGATATGCCGGAAAAATGCTCCAGCTTTAATAAAGCACCTTGGGTTTGATGAAGTTGCTTTTATTTCAGTTCTGTCTTCTACCAAAATCATTTATCATGTAAAATTAATATGAAAACAAGAGTTATAATGCAAAACAAAATGTAATATGATAAATAATGAAATCATTGCAAGACGAGCTGTCTTGGAGTTAAACATCGAGATATTTTCACGTGAAGCTGCCACCCGGGATGCTGCAGCACTGCTGAGTTCCTGCCCAGTTCTCCTGGCAGCAGCAGGAGCAGCTGCACGGGAGTCTCTCCGGAGCCGGAGCCGCTCCCGACCCGGATAACCCGGATAACGCGCGGGCGGCGGCCGCCCTCGTCCCCGCTCCCGCAGCGAAGCCGCCGTGCCAGAGCTCCTCGAGCATGCAAACATTTGGTGATTAAGTGAGGCTTACTTAATTAAGCACTTTGTAATGACTCTTAAACCAAAGAGCAGTGGATTAGTGCGTCCTATTTGTGTCTGTCAAGAGCCGGTTTCTACAGACAAGCGGGGCTCAAATGGAGAGGGGACGGAGGCTTCGCCTTGCTCCCGAGCACGAGTGCAGCCGTCGAGCCCAGGGTGACTGAGGGCTTTTTCTAGAACTGACTCACCCTTAGAAAGAAAGCAATCCCGGGACTCTTAATGGGAAGGCAATTCCAGAGCTCCAGCTGCAGCTTGGGGCCGGCATCGCCGGGGGCTTTGCAAAACCCCCAATTCCATGGTGCCCATTTCAGCAGATGTCAAATGTCGACGGTTCCGTGTGCGAGCCAAGGGGCAGGGACCAGAGCCGCTCCAGGGATGCAGGATCCCCGTGGCACCTGGTCCGGCTGCTCTCCCTTCTTTGTGCTCTTCCTGGTGCTGCTCCTGCTGCACGAGGCAGCATGGGGACAGCGATGGGGACAGTGACGGGGATGGGAACACTGATGGGGACAGCCATGGAGATGGGGACAGCGATGGGGACAGTGACAGGGACAGGGACAGCGATGGGGCCGGGGCAGGCGCTGCACCCCGCGCTGCCGGCGCTGCCGGCCGGGCTCCCGCTCCCGGCCCCGCTGGAGCTGGGGCGGCAGCTCCGCTCGGCGGCTGCAGGCAGCTGGCAGCGCCGCTCCAAACCGCGGCGTTAATCAGAAACACATTGTCCGCGTTGTCAACACTTCGTTTAACCACTTCTATAAATTCAGTATTAGTGTTAAAAAGATTCCGATTTGATGGATGAAATAAGTCACCCTCCTGCAAGCCAAAGCCAATAAAAAAGAGCTAATAATTCATGGAAATAAGGCAGAAGATGCTTGACCCGGGCACAACGGGTGAGATTTCCCCCTAGTCATGTCCAGCTTGGGAAGCAGGACGGAATGGGAGCGCTCAGGGCCCTGCGACTTCTCTCTCGAGCTACAGGGAAGTTTTTCCAGCTTTTCCAGCTCTCTGTAGTGTGGACACTAGTGGATCCAGCCACTGCATCCCGCCCTGCATCCCGTCCCCTGAATTCTGTCCTGCATCCTGCCCTGCATCCCACCCTGCATCCCTTCCTGCATCCCATCATGAATCCTGCCCTGCTTCCCATCCTGCATGCTGCCCTGCATCCCACCCTGCCTCCCGCCCTCGTCCCGTGCCCGCTGCGGCTCGGGACTCTCCCGGGCGGCTCTGGAGCGTCCCGGCGCTCGGCGCAGCCGCACGCGGCGGCTCCTCGGGCGCACGAAGCCCCGAGCTCCGCGGGCACTGCCGGAGCGGAGCGGACGCCTTCGCGGCCGCCCGTCCTGCAGAAATAGTTTCCACTCTGATCCCTGAGCTGCTTGACAAAGAATTTGAAAGCTGTTGTTTTTACTGCAATACGAGTATAAAAATAATAGCTCCACTCAGTGACTTGGGAAGTCATGGAATAATAATCCAACAACACCAGCCTTCTTGGAAAACTCTTAGGAGAATAACAGTGCCCTTGGGCATGTCTAGAGCCCTGTTTATTAAAACAATATAATTTAAGAATTAAAGCATTTATAAAGCAGAACTTATTACATAAGAACACTGTGCTCCCTGCAATGGGGCGAGGAATCTGGTTACCAAAGCCACGTAACTCATTTTAGAGGTTTTTCTCTTAATCTTATTTGGATTTAGGTAGCTGTTTCTGAGAGAGATGTGGAAAAAGGGAAAAAGGGAAAAAGGGACAAAGCGAAACCTTCCACCAAACACTTGTGTCAGCCAAACACTTCACACGTTCTGCTTCTTAAACTGAAGAATGCAAAAAGGGATCAAAATGAGGGGAAATAAATCATGTTTCTGGAAAAACCTGTATTTGTGTTGGAGCAGCGACCGCCCGGCGGAGCAGGGAGATGTGAGGGCCTGGAGCAGGTTGGGCAGAGCGGGAAGCAGAGGCAGGTCCCGGGTCTGCAGTGAGCGCAGTGCGGCCCCGTGCGCGCTGCGTTCTCCGAGCACCGCGGTTCCTGAGGCTTTGAAAAGTGATATTGCTTGGAGAATACCCACAGCCTTGGAATTTCTCCCAATTAATGGTAAAAACATTAATGACCATTTAGAAAAATAACTTTGCTGGTACTGAGAAAGGCTCCTCAGTGGGCGGGAGGAGGCGGAAGCCCTGCGGCTCCGTGGTGCTCGAGCCGGGATGTCCGAGCTGGGAGCGCGGCGCCTCCTCCAGCGCCGCTCCCGCACCCGCGGGCCCTTACCTCACAGAACCCTTTTTGGGTGTGAAATGCAATGACTTTGGAATTGCTGAAGGGTTTTTGAAAACCCCAGGATGCTGCTCCCGCCGCGCGGCTCCGGAGTTTCCCTGGGAAAGGGAAAGCTCTCTGCTCGGTGTTCTCAATAAAAGGAATGACTTCTCCTTCCGTCCCTGGTGTCTGCAGCCAGCCCCTGGAACAGTGAGCACACATTATAAAAGGAATATATTTTAATGGCATTGCAAATAAAATTTATGGCGGCTGTAACATAAAGCCTGCAGACCGCAGGCTCTTTGCAGCACACAACGCCTTGTTCTCGCTCAAGAAGCACCGTGCTGCTCCGGGGAAGCTTCCCGGGAAGCTCCCAGGTCCCTATGGAGCGGGGCCGCCCATGCCGTGTCCCGCCGCGCGGCCGTCCCCGGAGCCCGGACCCCCCGTGCTGGCAGGAGCCGCGGGATGTTCCCGCTGGAGCCGCTCCATGGGCAGCAGCAGCAGCTAGAGCGGTGACAGCGGTGCCGGCAGCGAGGCGCAGGGATCCTGCTCTGCTTCCAGGGGCGATGCTCGCCCCGGCCCTGCCTTGGGCTCGCCAAACGTGCCAGCGGCGCCAAGTCAGATTTGCTGAACACCGTTTCAGGAAACGTCAAGCCATGACGTGCTAAATGCAAAATACTTCTTTAAACCATGTTTTCTGCCTAAACTGCATTCTGTTCCTAACTGGAGCTCGCTGCCCATCCATCCCTGCTCTGGCCTGCAGGCACGAGCGAGGCGCGGGCGATGATGATGGGCTCTGTTTGGGGGGACGATGGGGACACCCGTGGGCGCCGCGGTGCCCAGGGCCACGCTGCCCCGAGCGGCTCCGCTGCACAGACCCCGGCGAGGAGGCCGGGAGCAGGGATCTGTTTCTGCCCCTCTTGCAGCCAAGGGCTGAGAGCAGAGACAGGAAACTTCTATTTAAGGAGAAATGCAGCCGGGCAGGGGCTGTTGCCGCGCTGCGGATGGAAGGACGGACGGACGGATGCACGGATAGTCACTAGCCCTGGCCTGGTGTGGCCAGACGGTCCAGCCAACTCTGACACTGCAGAACAGCGACAACGGAGGCTGCTCCGGCACGAGGCCTCGCTGGGGTTCCCGTGGGCGATGCGGGACCCGCTGCTCCCTGCGTGGCCGAGCAGGGCCTGGTGCTCGGGAGCCCCGGGAATCCGGCCCCGCTCCAGGCAGCCGAGCAGATAAGCCAGGAGCAAGCAGGGATTGCAAAATGCCAGCTGAGCTCTCTGGTTTGCGGGGCGCACAGAAGGGAAATGCGGATCCCAAGGGACACGGGGTGCTGCGGGCGCACCACGGGCCGAGCGAGCCCGGAGAGCGCGGCCGGACCGGCACCCCAGCCCGCCGGCCAGGGCCTTGAAAGCACCTAAACCCGAGAAATGCTAATATTATCTTTTATTACATTTTAAAGAGACAAAAATTCTCTGGCCCAGATCCTCTCTGAAAAATAAACAATATTTTGGGGCTGAGGTATGCGCGCTGGAGGGCTGCAGCTCGCGGGGCCGCGCGCGTCGGCTGCTGAAACCCAATGCTCGTGCGGGGCCCCTGCCGCACCGGGGGAGGGACCGGGTTCACATAACCCTCGCTTAAAAAATAGACTGGCACATTTTTGCTTTATCAAACTCTATTTGCGAAAGTCTAGGGCTAAATGATCTGAAAAGGTTATTTTGAGGCAGGGTCACCCTCGCTGCCACAGGTCTAATAAAACAAAACTATAGCCAAATTAGAAACATATTTCATCTAATAGGGGAAAATATAATTGGTGAATCTGTCTGGTGTTTGACCTACAGTATTTATGCTAAATGAAAGTTTAAATATATCACTATGCGGCGCGGAGCAGCAAAGCTGCGTTCGCTCTGGATCCGCGGCTCCAGCCCTTCCCTTAACCCTTCGCTCGGCACCGAGCGCGGCGGCGCCGGCATCGCTCGGTTCCTCCCGGGCTCGGTTCCTCCCAGGCCCGGTTCCTCCCAGTCGCATCGTGTTTCATAACCTCCACAGCAAATGCTTCCCCGCCTGCTCGCCTGACAGCAGCCACCCCTGCGCACCCCGGGACCGGCACGGACCGGCTGTGCCTTGGGGTGGGCGCAGCTCCGGACCATGCACGGAGCCAGGCTGTCCCTTCCCGGGCCATCCGTGCCTCGAGGCTATCCACACAGCCGCGTATCCGTGCCATGGAGCCACTCGTGCCATGGGGCCATTGCAGAGCCAGGGCCGCAGCCTCTCCATGGAGGAGACTGGACAGCACTGATCTGGAGAGTCCTCACCAGCAGATCTGGTCCCGTTCCAGCGCCACGAGTGGAAGGATGAGAAGGGCTGGGGCACCCACCCTGTGTCCTGCACCCAGCAGCAGCCGTCCTGCACATCCCGACACAAGGAAACCGGCTCCTTCAGCCCTGATCCGAGCTGCAGTGATGGAAAAACGCTGCCCTCGTGCAGCCATCCAGCCATGTGTCAGCACGATTCCCAGAGGGATTCCCAGGGCAATCCTCGAGGTAGTTCTAGAGGTAATTCCCACATGAGGAGGGGCTCCAGCAGGACCCCTCATCCTCACATTTCAGCTGCCATGGTGTTTTTGTGCCGGGAACTCTTCCGAGGGGCTGTGCAGCCGGCTGCAGCACGGCATTCCCAGGAAGCAGCCGACCCCGAGCCGGAGCTCGGCACAGCGGGCGCAATGTGGGCAGAACGCAGGCACAATGCAGGCGCATGCTGGGCTCACTGCGGGCACTGCAGTGCCAGCACCTCGCAGCCCGGCTGGCACGAGGGCTCCCGGGGACGCAGGAGCACAGGCAGCCCAGGCTGGGCAGCCCTTTCGGATCAGCCACTAACCCGTGTTTACCCGAACGAGGAGCGCAGGCAGCCGCAGCCGCGCCGGCCGCTGCCCTGTAAAGCCCAGCTCACTCTATCGGAAGCGAATCCGTCCCTGGGCGCTGCCGGAGCCGCCCAGCAGTGCAGGGCTCCTGTGCCGCTCCAGCACCACCGCCTGCAACAGGCGCCTCCGACACGGAAAAGGTGGGAACAAGGTCACCGAGAAAACCAATTTCATCCTCCGCTTGCTGCGGCTCAGCACGAGCGGCCCAACCTGCCTATGGGTTTGGGCGCTGCCGGGCTGCATCCGTGGAGCCTTCCCATGGCCACGGGGGATGTGCCTGGCGCCGGTGCCGCCCCGCGCACCCTGCGCCACGAGCCTTGCCCGCGAGGGAAAAAGGGGTGCGTTTCCTGCAAAACGGAGGTCCCTGCGTGAGGAACATCCCTCCGAAGCCTTTTGTTAGTCCCAGGCCATGGGACTAACCCGAGCGCGGCGGAGCGAGCCGGGCCCAGCAGCCCTGCCTGGCCAGGCAGCTCCCGGCGGAGCCGCGCGCACCCTGCCGCGTGGGAATATTCCTCCGGAAGGAAATCCTGCAAATATCCAGTGGTTTGTCAAAATAGGAGGAAAATAGCAAGGACAAAATATTAAGCCATGCGATCGTAATCAGCGTTAATTCCCACAAAGACACTTCTAAAGGAGATTGTTTAGTGGCGGCTTTCATGGCCCGGTGGCTTTGCAAGGCAGGGCGGGTGTCCCCGGCCACTGCTGAGGAGCGGCTGTTCCAGCAGGGAAGTGTCACATTCGTTTTAGTCCGTGAGTGCTCATGAGCTTTCCCAGAGAGTTTAAGGACTTCCCAGGCTGTAACTTGCTGTGCTGGAGGGGATTTAATGGGGAAGAGAGGGCCGGCCTGCTGGCTGTGGGAACGGGCCGACCGGGAAGGGATGGAGAGCTGGCACGGAGGGGAAGAGCCACACGAGGCACCAGGAAAGATGGCTCGTGGAGCGACGTGGTGGCTCGTGGGATGGTGTGACGGTGCCTTGGATAATGTGGAGGTGGATGGGAGGACGTGGTGACCCACAGGACAACGTGGTGGCTTGTGGTGCCACCATCCCTCCTCACTGAGGCAGGTTGCAGGGAGCGTTCCAGGTCCATGCAGCAGATGTCGAACACGAGGTAGAAAGAACTGAACCCGAACATATATCAAGTGCTCCTGTTTTTCTCTTTTCTTGGCTAAAAGATGTACAAAATACCCAAGAAGCTTCCATTTTGCAAGACATTGACTGAAAAAAAAAGCAACATCAAAAACCCAGAGCAAGTCTTAGTAAACAAATCCTGGGCTGCATCCCATCAGGTGACCAGGCAGATCTTCCCCACCTCTCAGCCTAGAAAACAGTGAAATCCCTTGGGAATTCACATATTTATTACAGCAAACAAAGTCATTGGAAAATGGGAAACCCAGCACCAGCAGCTTATTTCCAACACTAGCCTGTAATAAATCCAGCCCACAGCAAAATACAAGAGATATGTGCCTGGGACCAGCACTAAGTCACCGGAGTTTGGTCGTGCATGAGCCGGTGGGGATTGCAGCGATGGACACTGCTGTCTCCCAGCACCTCCTGCAACTCCCATCCCAAATTCCCAAGCATCCGAGAGGGATCCGCAGTGCGTTTACCCGCATCAACATCTGGAATACAAATAAAAGACGGCTGGAGGGGGGGCTTCGCTGGAGAGCAGGCAGCCGAGCACCTCACTGCTAACTTACTCTAGCACTTCTCTGTAATATAATTTCCAGTTCATTTGGTTATCAAAAACACTGATTATTTTCACGCTGAAGAGGCGATTTCAATGCCCAGCACAGTGTGCTCCGTGTTTGGGATTCTGTGTTAGTTTTTTGATATCCACTAATTTCTCCATGCTGAGGCAAATTTGTCACACGCATGGGTCTGTTTGATTTCATTAAACAGAATATTTAAGCATAAAAATTGTTTAATCGCCTTGTGTCATTATGAGATGAATTTCATTTTGCATACATTTGCATATTCCATCAAAATTAAGGCAGCTAATATGCAGATGAGGGGCAGGTTGCGCGGCGGTGCTTCGGCCGGGGCCGGCGCGCAGTGCGGGCACGCGGGGTCCCGCTCTCAGCATCCGTGGCCCCGGAGCAGCCGCCGGCCGCTCTCGTGCCCCGCGGTGCCCTGTGCGGCACCCCGGTTCCGGGCGCTCTGGGGAACCGCGTTGCTCCCCCCGAGGGCTCCGGTATCATGTGGGGCGAGAAACAAGGGTGCTGCCGGCCGGGCACCCCGCATGGCGCAGCCTTGGGGTCCCCTGTGCGCAGCCTCCACACACTGGGCACCTCCACACGCTGCATTTCGTGGCACAGTTATTGTGCAAATATATTCTTTGCTTGTTATTTACGAAGACAACTATTACATGCCTTTAACTCTTCATTCAGCCCCTCTCTTTTCCTTTTTTGAGTCACTTTGCACCCTTGGTGGACCTTTCCTGGAGGGAGCCTGCTGCGCCGCTGAGCCTGTCAGGAGCCACCAGCTGCTTTGGCTCCCGTGGGGCCGCTCAGCCAAACCGGGTGGCCGGCAGCCCGGCGTCTCAGGCAGCGGGACCCGCTCTGGTGCCATGGGCATACGCGTCTCCGGCCGGGCCGTGGGCAGAGACACGCGAGTCAGGAGCTGGGGCACGTACGGAAGCTTGTGGAAGTAGCAGGTAAAGCGCAGTGGGCTCTTCCCAGCGCACACGAGTCAACCCAGACCCCTCTGTTCTCCATAGGAAGCCAGCAGCCCCTCGGCGCCGGGTGCGCGGCCGCGCTCTGCTCGCCACATCCCTCACCAGGGCTGAGCGAGCGCCCAGGCGCCGCGGCACAGCGCGCGCCCGGCGCGGGAAGAGCGGGGACCACCTTAAGTCCCTCGGCAAGGCTCCGCGTGGAGGTATGCGGTTGTTTAAGAAAAAAAAAAAGAAAGAGAAAGAAAGAAAGAAAAAGTGTGGTGATTGCAGAGAAAAGAGAAACCTGAGAGCTTATTCTCGAACAGTCAGACAGGGTCACCAAAACCAGACTAAATAGTCTGACTGCAGGGCAAAGCGCTGGGGCTGTCTGAAAAATGATCCCCTGGACGGAGGGAATAACAAGGGGAGGAGGCGGGATGGGCGGGGGTGCGGAGCGGAGGTGCCGCCGGGCGCCCGGGCGCAGGCCCACGGGCCAGGGCAGGACGGGACGCGGCTCCGCGGGACGGGGCAGGACAGGGTGCGGGAATGTGCAGCGCCCGGCCCCGTGCCCAGCTCCGTGCCCGGCTCCCTCCCACTGGCGTCCGCGGCTGCCACCGCTGCCGGACCCGCGGGACAGTGGCGGGTGCCGCTGTGCAGGTGACACTGCTGCCTCCGCTGAAACAGGCAGGTTTTTCCAGTGTCTCACACCGCTCTTGTTCTCCACTCCCTATAAGTGATCCAGCTCATTTTGGGAAGGAATCCAAGAAATAAGAGCTTCCTGGAGAGGCCTCTTGGAAGCACGGGCAGCTTTATGTCGGCCTGGGAGATCCCTTGCACACAAATCTTTGGGAGGAAAGAGTGGATTCTCCGCTGTTTGCAAAAGGGCCACAAATGGGAAATAAAATGTTTGTGCAGCTCTTTAATGGGAAAAACATCCCTTCCAGCGCAGGGGTCCCGGCGCTGCTGCTGGCGCGGCTGGGCGGGCTGCAGGGGCAGGGCTGGCGGTGCCGGCGCTTCCCGAGCCGAGCAGCGCAAGAGGAAATCCCCCGGGACCCCGGCCGAGGGGCAGGACAGTCCCTGCTCTGGGGCTCCGGGGCCTTGCGCGTTGCCGTATTTAAGCCTGTGGTAAATGCCGGCCGTGGCAAGTGCACATGTCGGTGCTGCAGAACGCGCCGGGGGCTTCCCAGGACCCCTCTGCCGACACGGCCCCCGCTGCCCCCATCCCGCTGCCAGGGCTGTTCCCAATTCCCGCAGCTCTTCCCTGCGCGGAGCCCCGGCATCCTGGCTCAGCTGCACAGAGGCGCCCTTCCCCGGGCGGAGAGCTCCTGAAATCCGACCCAGGAACACCGCTACACAAGTGCTTACAAGAGCCCTGCACACACGGGAATGCAAATGGCTCCCCACTCAACAAGGGTGATTGCAGCGGGGAGGACACCGCGGCGGGCTGCCCGCAGCTCCCCGCTCCCGACATGCTCCGGGACGCTGCCGGGCGCTCGCCTCCCTGCACGTACGGAGCAGCGGGATGCAGCGGGATGCAGCGGGATGCAGCGGGATGCAGCAGGGGTGAGGGGCAAGCGCAGCCACAGGGCCTGCAGAGCGTCGCATCCTGTCCCGTCCCATCCCGCCCCGGCTCCAGATGGCTCCGGGCGGCTCCGCTCGGCGCCTGCGCGCGGAGCCGGGAGCATCTGCTCCCCGGGAGCGGGAACGGGAGCGGGTCCCGGCCCTCCCGCCCGCTCCGGCTCCTCCCGCGCTCCCAACCGCTGCAGGCAACGGCTGTATTCGCTGCGCGGCCTCCTGTACCTCGCCTTGATGTTCTGAAGCAATGAGAAAGAAGTGTTAAATTTGTTCTTGGCTACTTTTCCTTGCAACTCCCCAAGGCACCGGTTACAAACTGAATCAGTTATCAGCTAGTTAGGCTGGCAGTTCCCGAAGGTACCGCATGAATACTGATAGGGACCCATGCATTATTCAGTGCGAAGAGCAGAGGAAAATGAGCAACACGTCCAAAACAAGAACAGCAGTGGCAGTAAGGGAATAATTAGCGAGCTGTCACTTGTCCCTGTCAGTATTCCCTCCCTTAACACATGAGGGAAAATAATAAAAAAGGGTAAGATCATCTTGCAAGCTCTGCTCTTAAATATGCAGCTGGTAGGTTAAAATACAATGATAAAGGGTAGAGGATGGAGAGCTCTGATACAGTTTTCAAAAGATATGGCCTCCATTTCCATGGAGACTATATAATTTTTTTATTTTTTTACCCCGCAGGCGGCGGTTTATACAATAAGTCCCTGCCTTAAAGCCCAGTCCGTGTGCAGCAGCGCGGAGGGAAGCGGCGGCGGCGCAGGGATGGTCCCGGGAAGGCGGATGGGTTTCCCTGCTCCCTGCAGCGCCGGTCAGCGCGCGCCAGCCGAGCCGCGGGGATGGGAGCCGGGGCCCTGCACATGGGCAGGACGGACGCTCCGTGCATCCCGCCCAGATCCCCCATGCATCCCATCACCATCCCGCATTCCCGGCGACCTGTAGCAGCATGGGGCACCTGAGGCGGTGAGCGGCAGAGCCAGGATCAGGTTTATCTGGAGTAAATTATTCTCCAATTAAGCGTTTTGCAGACAGATGAGGATGGATTCCCGCAAACCCCCGGCACGGGGAGAGATGGGACCAGCCAAGCAGCTGTCAGCCCAGAGCTCATCTTAGCATGGCCTGGGAATGCTGGAAAACATCAAGTTTCCATGGCAAATTCCAGCCTCCAGTTGTGGTGAACGGCCGTGGGGATCACCCCGTGCTCGGACACGCTATTAACACAAGTGGCTCCGCTGGTGACTATTCCTGATCCCTGATCCTTTTACCACGTTTTGGTAAAAAGCAGACTTGGGGGAAAGCCCTGTCTTTCTGCCCAGGGCTAAGCTCCGGGTGAGGCGCCCGTTTGCCCTCCGCACACCATCTTCGCCCCATGTCCTGTGCAGGGCTGGCTGCAGAGCAATGTGGATACCTTGCCCTGCAAAGCTTCTACATGGAGCAAGAGGAGAAGATGGGAGAGGTTTGGTGGGAGCCAAGCGAGTGCCCGTGGTGCCCAGCGCTGCATTCCTGCCCGAGCACCACGAGCTCTGCAGCGCGGAGCCGAGTGCGCCCCGAGCGCGCCGAGACCTCCGCACGTTGTTCATTAATGAGCTCCACTGCAGAGCGTGAGAGCTTCGCCAGGGGTTGTTTTCACTTCCACCTTAGTTAAGGTTGGGAGTATTATTTTGCATGCCAATGAATAATTTACCCGCCATTAAAAAGCATATTCCGAAGCACTCGTCGGCTCCGGGCAGCCCGGGGATCCGCCGGGCGCTGCAGGCACCGAGGGCTCAAGCACAGAGGCTGCCTGCGCGTTGTGCAGGACAGACAGACAGACAGTGGCATTCTGTGTGTGCCACGTGGTTGCTGCAGAGCTGTGATGGAAACGGTGGCTTAAGCAGCTGGATAAAATAAAACATCCTCAGCAGCAAAGTTTTCATGAGGTGTGGCTAAATCTCAAAACTTATAGCTTTAAAAAAATACGTACTTGTGATGCCACGTTTTTTGCTCGTGGTTTTTGAGATCTCCTTCTTCCCCTTAGGATCTCCATACCTAGCATTATTTATAGCAAACTGAAACTCGAGCCTTATAAAACCCCTCGCATGACTCCCAAGCACTGTGCTGAGGGGGACCAGGCACTATTGGCAAAAGATTTAACTTATTAACAGAGCAAATCTAGAACAAAGCTCCATAATTTGGTATTAGCTTTCCCAATCTGATTGTGTTTATTTAGAAAGCAGCTAAGACACAGGCATGTGGGACTATAAATCAGCAGAAAATCAAATGCTAACATGTAAATAAATTGCAAATCAGCTGAGAAATTGGTTTCATTTTGAGACGATAAAGCATATTTCTCCTGTACTGATTTTATAAGGTGCCCCTTAAGAATTGTAATATTTCTGTGTGGTAATGATAAACATTAGTGAGTTGCTTTAGAAATGAAAAAATGGCAACCCTGTGGGGATTTGAAAAACATATGCACTTCAAATTTGAAAATCCAATTTAACTGTCCATTATATGGAGAATAAAAAAAGGTAAGGATAGGATAATTTTGCAGTTACACAGCATTTGACTAAATCTGATTCAGGGATGACAGCTACACTTTAAAAGCTACATGTCTGAATGTAAGGAGACAGCAAATCATTTATTTATGATTGTAATCTAGCTCCTGTCTAACAAGTTAACAACTGTGCAGAGTGCTCCCGGAGTGGAGGCAGCCTGTGTAGGCTTGTCAGTTAGCACTTTTTAAAACACTTTTCATAGAATTTCTGGAAAAAAAATAAATAAATAAAATAAGAGAGACAAAAGAGAGTCCCTGTCAAATTCACCAAAACAAGCAGATGTTAAAATTGCAAAAGTTTGAGGAAACAAATCCTGTTCCTAATTTCCCACGCAGGCCATTGCGCACTGGGGCCGCAGGACGCGCTCCCCGATGTGCTCGTGCTGACCAGACACTGGGGTCCCCGGGATCCCCCCCTGCCCAGCGCTGCAGCCGTTCCCAGCCTGTGCCCAGGGCCAGGGACATTGGGAAGGGGCAGAGCAGTGGGAGGAACGGCCTCCCAGGTTGAGACTTTCCCCTGGGACAAGCGGTGCCCGGGCAGGGACGCCGCAGATCCTCCAGGAGCAGGATAGGGATCCAGCTCCCCTGCTCCTCACTGCTGGTGAGGGCCAAGGAGCAGTGGGAAACGGGCTGGTGCTTCTGGGTGCAAAACAAGCCGAAAAGGTTGTATGCACAAATCAAGCATGAGAGAGGCTCTTTGTGCACACAGAGTGGCTGGCGGATGCTTTGCCATGGATAGCATGGAAGCCAAATTCCACGTGGATTCAGGAAGTGACTGAACAAATTAATGGCAGAAAAATCCACCCAGTGTACCCACCCAGGCATCACAGACGGCTGGGAAAGCCCTTGATCCCTGAATTCCCGCCTCCTTGAGGACATCCCCTGCCTGCTCGGGTTTCATGCTCTTCCTGGAGCGTTGCTGCCAGCCGCTCTCAGCGACTGGGCCCAAGGTTGAGCCCTGCTCTTCTTTTCCCTCTCTTAGTAGCACCTTTGCCAGCTGGGGATGTGCCTAGTGCTCCACACGTTCCCAAATGGTCCCGCATTGGTTGGTTTCTTCTGGTCTCCCTGAGCTCCCTGGTACCCACCATGTGCTGCTCCCCAGAAACCTCCCTAGATGCTAATTGCTTTTCCTTAGGGAAGGAGAAGGAAACCCCAGGAATGAGGAGGCCAGGTTTCCAGATAAAAGCCATGTGCCTCGCTCCCGTGTCCATGACGGGGTGGATGCACAGGGATGGGAATGGGGTGCGAGCAGGCTGGTCTCCCTGCAGCCGCAGCCACTGACCTAATCCAATTATTCGGCAGCAAAACCTGCCTCAGCATTCCAGCGCCGCAGCTTCCCGCGGCCCAGCTGGGATCAAATGCTAATCAACATCGCCGCGCTATTTATTCCCACTGTCAGTCTGGTGCGTGTTTGTTTTCCGAGTGCTGCATACTAAACTGCAGCGGCGGGAGCAGGCCCTGGAGATGGGGGACGATGCGCGGCGCTGCAGCCGAGGGAAAACGCCGGCAGTGCCGGGCCGGCGTGCGGAGCCGGCATGGACGTGGATGCGGGCACGGATGTGGATACGGATGGGGGAACGGATGCAGGCAGGGATGCAGGCATGGATGCAGGCATGGATGCACAGATGCAGGCAGGGATGCAGGCACAGCCGCAAGCATGGATGCAGGCAGGGATGCAGGCAGGGATGCAGGCAGGAATGCAGCAGCAGTGCATCCCGAGAGCGTCACTCCGGTCCCTGCGCAGCACTGGCTGCCCGGATCCTCAGAGTCTGTCCGCCTCCGGGACAGACGGATGGGTGGACAGGCAGCCACCTACCGATGGTGGCCCCGGGACGTTTCCAAGGGCACATGCGAGGCAGCGAGGTCCTCCTTAGGCACTGGCCACCGGAGCACGAGCAGACTAATTAATTTCCTTTTTGTTTTTCAGAGTTTCATTTTTAAATTACAGTCTTCCCTCCTCTCTAATAAATACTCAACAATTAAAGCTTTTTTCCCCGACATGCGATTCCAACATCTCCGTGTCCCACCCTCCTGTCACCTTCTCTGCCATAAACAGATTCGTAAAAACTGCTTTTGACGCCCCAGCTGCCATTAGC